>CAUYRT010043786.1:0-36589 GCA_963574885.1 Lepilemur ruficaudatus
GGGCTAGAGTGAGTGCCGTGGCGTCAGCTTAGCTCACAGCAACCTCAAACTCCTGGGCTCAAGCGATCCTTCTGTCTCAGCCTCCCGAGTAGCTGGGACTACAGGCATGTGCCACCATGCCCAGCTAATTTTTTCTATATATATCTTTAGTTGGCCAATTAATTTCTTTCTTTATATTTATAGTAGAGACGGGGTAAAACCTAATCTTTTGACTGGAATGGAACAGAGTCCAACTTTTCCACTGTTATACTAGTGCTGTGTTAGTGCCTTAGACAAAAGTCCACATTTGGTTTTTAGGGAATAGCACAGGTCAAATAAATATGAGAAAGTTGACCAAAAATGAAACTCTGGTCATATGCTTAAGAAATAGGCTCAATCCAATTGGAGTTTGGATTCTATCAATGCTTAAGCAAAATGTAAGTGGCATGATAAACCCTCTAGGATTTATTTGCTTTATTGATTCATGGCTTTTGGCATTCTCAACATTTTGAGTTCAAGTGTTAAGGCAAAGTTTTATAAAGATGTGCAAAATCCTAACCATAGATTTGAAAAACTTTCAGTCTTTCTGGCTTGTTCCTGTTACCTCAAACAAACAATTTTAAATAGTAAATGGCCCTAAAAAGACCAGGATGGAAATGCAAAGAAAGGCCAAGGTTGCGCATAGATAAACTAGAACCCTAAAAATAGTCAAACCAAAACCAACCAATATCATGCCAAAGTCTAATGTGCTGCTTTTATTTTGGTACATTTTCTTCCTAGGTGGTGGAAGATTTATTTGCTAACCCTGTGCTTTGCTTGGCTTGGGTTGTATAAACCACATTAGAAAAACAAGTTATCCACTAAATGCATAAACATCCCTCCCACGTAAGCACACAAACACAATTTTATTCGCACACACAGATAACAAATGAAACAACTTTTTGAAGGGATCTTTATCCCTCATAGGCATGCTTTATGTAAATAATCAAGGAAAAAAATGTGCGTTTGATTGAGTTCTTCAGAAAAAGTTTTAGTTCGGCCTCCCTTGCTAAAGATCTTAAATTAAGGCCCTACAGTGCTGCTTTCAATTGCAGAACATGTTTTCCTTGGTTTCTCCCTAACCTGCTTCCCAGCCTCAATTTCACAGAAAAGTTTTCTCACAGGAAGATCTGATTTATGCAGAGCCAAACAGGAACCAGGCCCTTTGTCATCGCCCTTTTGTGAGTATGTTAATAGACAATCTGTAAAACTAATCTGCCTTCAAATTATTGTGACAGTTTGGAGCCTTCCAACCAGCTGTCAATTCCACCGCTTTCTCTTTCCATCCCCTTGGATGTTCTGAAAGAGGAAATAGAAGAATCGTTTTTTTTGTGGTCACAGCTTGAGATATTTTTGTACCTACGATCTTACACATCCTTAGTAAAATATTAAAGTTACCATGATATTTAAGATAGGCAAACTATATGAATTTTAAAAAGACAACTCAAATCTCTTCAAAAAATATTCAAAAGAAAACTGACTTGAAAGCACTGAAATGTGAGGTCAAACGCAACAAAAGAAACACCTGGAATCTACATGTGGACATTTCTACTCACATCTTGGATGATGACGCTTAATTTCTTAAGTTTAGTAAAATGAAGAAGTGACTACTAAGAGATATTGGAAAAGAAAATTTCAATAAGAACAGGATATAAGAGTTGACATTAATACATACCACTTTCTAATCCCCATCAAATCTAATCTTCTCTAAAGTTCTTTTTCCTAAATATAAAGACCTAAACAAGCAGACAGAAGCTAATGAAGTTGATTAGTAATTACACATTAATCTCTTGCAAAAACTGAAAACATAGGTCTGAATTATTTTTTCATTAAAGACATTGCGTAGATAACATTTTAAAGAGAAAAAAAAAAAAACACCTGAGTGTTTAATTTTGTCAAGTGGATTTATTTTACAAAGAATAGAGAATTTGTTTGTAAATAGAATATTCTCAAAATCAAAATATTTAGCAGTGGTCAATGGCAGTTATGTCTTTAGACTCCAGAAGGCTGTTTCCCAAGTGCAGTGCACGCTCACAGGAGTGAGTGCACTGTTGCTTTGGGGTATGAGACATATTAGAAATACCATGTCTATTTTTTCTTTAATATGAAAAAGGACTTAAGCCTTAACTTAATTAATGCCTTTGACCTTGACATCTTTACTAGATCTGTATGTAAGAAAGTCACTTTCTTTACACTCAAGTTTTGCTGCAGAAAGAGGACCGACTGCACGTAGCATGTGGATGTTGGCAGCATCATCATGCTCCGTCATTCTCCCCGGTGCCATATGGCAAATTGCAGTTTATGTATGCCAGCTTCTGCGGATTTGAGTTCCACCGATCCAAATATTGATGTCTTTACAATACTTTGTAATAAGAAAAGAAGTAATTATGAAAGGTTATATAGAGCAATATTTCAAATTGAGCGGTGGCCGCTAGCATAGTCCCAAGCAGCTATTTTAGAGAAAAATGAACAAAATCTGCCCCTTCAAGGTATGAGTAATGTTTTAAAATATGAGAAAGTGATAGTTTTTCAAAAAATAACCATTTTATAAAGAGAACATTTTGAAAATAGTTATTTAGCGATGTTTAACTAGTTACATAATTACTTCCCAAAATTTACGTGAGTGCTATCTATGTACTGTATGTACAAAATGAGGCCAATAAAAAACAGATTCTTAAACTATTTTAAATATTACACATGAGGAATTTCAGGAGGTTTTAAATATATTAGATACAAAGTATAGTGTTTAACCTCTTCTAAGTTGTTTGAAAGAATAATTGATTGACATTGGGAAATATAGAAATTGACAGGGTGAATTTCAACACAATCTTTTGCATAATTGTTCATATAGACGAAATTTTAAAATGAGTATAAGTGTTTGATTAGCATAACTGCTGATCTCTTCTTATATTTGGATCTTTGTGTCTTTCTTACCTATGAGAGCCATGAAAATCAAATGAATTAAATTAACTTAAAAACAGAAATGTTGTGCTAACATATCATAAAATATTATAGCAATATTTTCCAGAAAAATAAGCTACACTAAATGATATTGCTAGCCTTAAAAGCCACCATAAATAATTAATTAATTAGTTATTAATTAGTAGTGTTTTAGTGTAAAATTTTAATAGTAATAAATAGAATGTAAATATAATGTTGAATATTGCTTAATTCATCTTGATCTCATTTTAACATTTCTAATTTGGAGTGTGTTTCATGCATATAATAATATTAGTAGAAGGCACCTATGATTTTCAAATAAATATATGCAAATATAGACTCAAAACATTTTAATAATGAAGTGCTACATCAGAAACCTTTGGCTATCACTTTTTTCAGAATTCGGCTAGGCAGCCATCAACACATAGATTTGAGAATCCTTTTAAGTGCTAAAATATAAAAAGCCTATTCTAAAATATTGGAAAATGATGTTGAATTACTATAAATAACATTTCTAGCCAAGTATATTTCTATCATATATAGGAAAGAAATGACAAATTTTGAGAAAATTTTTCACGTGCCTCATGTAAACCTATAACTTAGCATTCATTTATTCATTCATTCATGAGAAATTTATCATGCACCCATTATATGGAAGGCACTGTTCCAGACTCTAAGGTACTACAGTGGAAAAGACAGAGGCCTTACTCTTATTTATAAAGCTTAATATTTTAGAGACAAGAGATCCAGACTGAAAAGTAGAAACAAAAATGTCAAGTAAATACAGGACTGATATTCCACAGGGTTGGGCTGGTATGACTGTACAGATTGCAAAAGATTAAAATATTTTCTTACCACATGGTAAATAGTCTCTCAAGTATATCACCTTTTCCCTGGCCGCTAAATACCCTCCCTGGGGACCCCTCTAGGCTTCTTCTAGATCCAGGCTCTAGAAGGTTAACATCTGGCCGAGTTGGAGCCTGGCAGACACCTACCCTGATTGGTGGTACTGGCACCCCCATATAGGTTGTTAAATATTTGAATATTTACTCCTGGGCAAATATTTATCCGGGGGTGATATTAGATAGAGAGCAGGACAAGAGGCAGAAAATCAAGTGGTAAAGGAGATGTTTTTTGGACAGGGTGACAGGTTGGTAGGAAAGGCCTCCAGTGAGGTAACATTTGAGCAGGGAGCTAAAGGAAGAGAGAGAAGGAGGAATGAGCATGTGTATTTAAGAGTGGAAAAAGGGAAAGGCCTAGAGCTTTGAAGTTTAGCACTCGATGGCATTTATGTAGGACACATTGTTAAAACAAGAAATTTTAAGAGCTTCACTTCAATTTTATAAAAGCAATCAAAAATTGGGATTCAGGTGTTAAATGAGTTACAGATTTTCCCATTCACTAGTTAATCCTAATCTGAATGGTCCTTTTCTATAGAACTTTCAAAATCACTCCTGAGTGGATATAGTATTCATTTATTTATTTATGTTAGTTTCTAGATCCCTGAACTCAAATTTAGAGGACTTAGGCTCTCTTCTACAATTAAATTTGGTGTTTTCCTATTGCCACTCTTGCATAACTTCCTCGTTAGCAAAAAAAAAAAAAAAAACAGGAATATTTAAAATTACAAACACTTGTGCTTTTTTCCATTTATTCAACAAACCTATATTGAGAACTCACAATTATGAGCTGCAGATGTCAAAGATCCCTGCTTTCTAGGAGTTTGTAGAATAGGGGAGATAGTCATACAAATGGATAAAACAATACAAAGTGGTAAATCCCTACATTTAGAATGCTGAGCAATGCTGAATTTTCTCCCTATTTTCACAAAATAAAATTTGAGAAATAATGAAATACACCAACTTCACATTTTATTATTTTAAAACTGTCTCAAACACCAAATGGAACCACACATAGAGTTAATGAGAAAAAAGGGAGACCTATGGCTGGTTGAAATTTGTAATCTTAATTTCATTAGTGTACTTTTGCTCACTTTCAGAAGACATAGACATAATGCAATTAATGTGCATAGACTCTTACCTAGCACAATAATCTGAAACTAACCAAACATTTTAATAATCTAACTAACTTTACTCATGACCATTGGCACAATCCCTAGGTTGACATGTCTTTGTTTTCTCCCTCCTCTCTCTTTCTTTTCTTTTTCTTTTTTTTTTTTTCCCTAATGGCCCTGTCTTCTAACATAATAGAATCCATTTACCAGCTGCACTGTAAAGCGGAGTTACAAGGAGGTTTGAACAATTTTTCCACATCAGTCATAATCTTGAATATTTGCAGAGTCACACTGAGCACTCTGGTTTCATGCCAATTCTCTGGTTGAGACGTGATTACATGTGTTTTACTATATCCTTGGCATCTTTTGCACTTTACTTTTATCAAAAGCCTGTGGATTCCCAGAGCTTCAATTTTCTCCCTGGCTGGGAAGCAGGAGAAAAATAAACACAGTCCCTAAAGGGTAAAAAAGTGGTTGGTACAATGTGTGCCCCATAGGCGCTGGCCTAATGCTACCTGTTAGAAAAAACACTATTTTGTATGCCTTTGGTTGGGAATGGAGGGGTGAAACAGAAGCTTTCTTTTTTTGTATTTTTTATTGCTGGTTGGGGTCTACATGTGATACTAGAAGGAAATTTGGGCTGGGCCTGTGAAGTTGGTACCACATTCTACAGATACACATTTTTATTATAAACACAAAATTCTGGAGTTCTGGCATTAGCTATAAGTTTTTAAAAATCCCTCAATACACTTGGAGTACAGGATAATGATACTAAAATATAGACGGAGAGACAAAAAAGATGGTCATATCAGATCATGAAAAACATCTTCTAATACCTACAGAATCTCTAAAGACTAAGCCAGCAAGCACGATGACTAGAGTTCCCTTCTCTAATCCTTACGGAGGGTGTTCCAGCTACAAGTTCTCTGTAGTAACCAAAAACAAAGAACAAAAACAAAACAAAAGAGAAATCACATCTTGTCTATACTCAGTTTACATAACACGCCACATGCAAGAGGAGAAAATTGAATCACAAATTGTTGGTGATCTGATGTTGACCTGCTTTTTCTATAATTGCTGTTGTTTCAAATGTATCAGATAAAGACATACAAATTAAGAATAAAAACATTTGCGTAAATTCCCAGCAACTGTCATATATTCCTCTGTAATAAGAAAATGTAGCCATGTGTACCATATTGTTCAAAAATAATACTGGTTGAGAATTAAGATACATGGATTCTTCTCTGGGTTCTCTCACTTGTGTTCTCTGAGTTTCAGGACCTAAATACATGTTAGCATAGTATCATTACAATGAATACATTAATAGTATATTTCTTCTTCAAATTTTTTTTATTTTTTATTTTTTTGTATTTTTAGCTCTATATCCACATGAATTCTAAAACTATCCTCTGAATAATATTCCTCTGAAGCAGAATACGCTAGACCTGTGACTATCGAAGTGTGGGCCCAGGCCATCAGCAGCACACCGGAACTTGTCAGTAATGCAAACTCCAAGGCCCTACCTAAGACCTACTGAATCAAACACTCTAGGGATTTAGCTAGAAATCTGTATTTTAACAAGCCCTCCAGGGGACTGTAATGAACACTAGAGTTTGAGAAACACTGAGCTACATTACAGGAAGTAGATCGGTGTGTATTATACGCGATTCTGGTGATTGCTTAATTTCATGTCACTTCATCTTGGAGCAGTAAATAATCATCAGTTATTAATATATTCCAACTATCAGAACTCTTAATATCTCTTATAAACTTCATCACGGATCCTATAGACTAATCAGGGTCAGCAGGGTTAATTACAATTATAGAGGCATAATATTCTTAGCTTTACACTTTTTAGAAAACTAAATATAATTTGTCTGTTATGTTGTACAATGGCAGTGAATAAAACTTGCATTATGACATATAATTTTAAAGTTTAGTCCAAAAATGTTTTCCAATCTGTACTATTGGTATGCTTTCATTGACTCCAATATGAAAAATATATAATATATTTTTATTTGTTGTGATTCTCAGGAAATTCAAAACTAAATTTAACATTCATTGAAATGCAAAAAGGAGAGATTTTAATTATATTTTCTAATCAGTCATTAATTAATCTTTTAAACATATATATAACTTTGCATTTTTGTAAAAATTTGGTAAATAAAGTATATAAGAAGACTTCATTATATATGTGCTTATGTTTGTGAATATATGTGTATATATATTTTTGTATATACTCATATCTATACACATATTCTAATATATCTATATCTACATATACTCATGTACATAAAGAAGAAGAAAAGTAAAGATTATGGGGTAATTTTTGACATTAAATATGAGTCCTGTTGGACACATTTTGCATTGGCCCATTTATTTAATTCATTCAAAAATCAGCTGTAAGATTTAAAACATGAAATGTAGAAGTCCTGTTTTTGGTGTCCTGTGCCAAGTGGATACCAATCCACTTGAATCTTGGTTTACTGTTGTGACTCAACAGCACTCAGAAACTTCTTTGCTGGGAGGACCATAGGGATGGCTTGCAAGAGCCAAGTGTCTCTGAAAGGGCGTTGAGTGACAGGCACTCTTCTGATGTAGTGAGACCTGACATGCCACTTTAGAGGACCTCTCTGACCCAGCAATGCTTCCTCCCGTAAAACTGACAGCAGCAATTTGAAGAAAGCTCACCGCAACTATACCATTTACCCAGAACGGAGACCAGGATGCACAGAAATTCGGATAATGAAAGCTAGTGTCTGAAAGCAGTTTTAACGAACCGAGAGAAGAAATTACACAGAGAAAGACTTTCCCTCCTGGGACAATGTTCAATCTCTGATACTGCCTCTCTTTATTCAAACTCTGGCTTAACACTAGGCTTCGTATCTGAGCAAAAGGTACCAATGGAGTGAGTAGATGTAAAGATTTACAACATTCCGGAGAAAAATGTAAGGTCAAAGGTATTATCACTTCATTTAAGAAAAAATTTAACAGGGGACTTATTAAAACTATTCTACAATGTATTTTTAAAAAGTACCTTAAAAAGCAGATAAAGGTAATGGTTTCTAAAAATATGTCAAACAGGGAACAAAAGTAAAAATTAGACGGAATCTGGTTTTGCTCTAAGGAAATAGGCACGATCTCCTTGAATAGGAGATTAAAGTGCTTCAACATAACAGCACTTTGTTATGTTGGTAAAGTTTAAGGAAGAAACAGGAAAATGTCATAACAGAATTTTAAATTATATTAGAAATAGGAGTGAAAGCATAGGCCACGACAAAAGGAAATCTGTGATGTAAAAAACATATTTAAGAAGCTTCTCCAGGATGCAGAATAAAAGGTCGCAACAATGACAGAGGAGCAAACAGAATGTAATAATGAAGTGACAGAAGAGATCCAACACCCAGATGGTCTATATTCCTGAAGAAAATACAACACAAATGAAAACAAATTAATACTCAAAAAAGAATAGGGTGAAAACGTCCTGGGTAGATCAGATATCTGAGAACATAGGTCATGGAAGTGCAATATGTTCCGGACAAAATTAAGTAAAAGAAAATAATGTAAGATCTGGATGCTGATCGAAGAAGAACTATTGGGCTTCTTTCCAGATGGTTTAGTCACAAGTAGGATCATCGCAGATTCGTGATAATGAATACCAGCTATGGAATGAAATATATTCTTGAAACGGAAACTTCTACATAACAGATTTTCAAGTGACAACGGTAGATAGCAAAACAGAATGTACCGTATAATGCCATTTTTACAAATGCGATGTGCATACAGGAGAAAGTTAATAGTGACTTTTTATGATGATGGGTAATAAATACATTTTCCTTATTTTGTTCCTGTCTACATTAACTAAATGTATAGCAAAATATATATTGCATTTATAAATGTGAGAAAGAACGAAGTATCAAAATAAATTGTCCGTCTGAGTATTGTGCAAAGTTACCTTGTACAAGGAAGAACTATTTCAAACCAAATGAGGACTGAGAGAGTCCTCAGTCCTCAGTCCTCAGGAAAGTGAAATGAGTTAGAAATGCAGTTGGGTTAGAAATATGTAGCTTTGTAGCTGTTACTGAGATGAAAATCATGTTGTGTGTCTGCGGCCAGTGTTCCTTGGACTCATGTCTGTCATGTTTTTGTTCTTTGCAGTTTGTTGTTGTTTTTGTCTGCATCTCATATGACAAAAGAAATGAACAGAGTATAATTAGTCAAATAAAAGAAACTTGAATTTAGTATAATAATTTATTTTATTCCTTTCGTTTATTACAAAAAGTGCTTAACCTGTAAAATAATGTGCTTAATTTATGCATAAATATAGACTAGTATGGAACCAAACACACACTCTTTGACAAAGAACAACACACTTAAACACTGCTTATGATGCCCATCAATTGTTTGTCTTGAAATTTTATTATGGAATTCCTCTATATGATAGTTACTAGGATGGTAGAAATTTCTGTTTAAAGGACTTTGAGAATATCATCTCAAAACATTTATACTACAGCACATTTCATGTGCCTTACTACTTTTTTTTTTTTTTTTTTTTTTTTGAGAAAGGACACTTAGCAAGCTAACATAGAACAGGAAACTTTAATGCTAGGTTGTAAAAAGAGATGTTTGCCAATCCAGAAACACACAAATATGTGGATAACACAAATGATCACTGCAGCCTTAGTCACACAATTTCACGATCTCTCTATTTGGTTGTTTGTCCTGTGCCATCATAAGGGGAGAAAGTCAATCTCAAGATAAATGTGGCATCTACTTTTAGCCCACAAAATCAAGAAGTGAGTCTAGGAAACAAATGATCAGATTAAATTTTAAAGTTTTCCAATGTGATGAAGACACAAAATAAAAATCAGAAGCTCTTTTATTTGCTTATTTCTTGGAGTAAATTCAATTATTAAGGGTGACTGACACATTGAATACTCCCTGAAAGAGTTGTTTAATTTGGAAATGCAATGAAATTTTTAGCAGGGATCTTGGGGATTAAATTTCTTTCCAATATTAAACATTCATTTTTTACTAAGGTGCTTTTTCATTGACAGAGTATAAAGTATTTATCTGAAAAATTCTGATCTCATTCATTCTGAGAGCCCAGATTTTCACTTTCTTTTTTAATGTTTCTTTTCCCCCTTTACCCATTAAATTGTCATTGAGTAATTTGGTAAATGAGGAGAAACAATTTTCTAACTCAGAAGTTATGGACTCGGTTATATTTTCTTTACATAATTCACCTATCTCTTTGGAATTAGCAGACATTATAGATTGCAAATGAAGGCAAGTCTAGTTATTTAGTGTGTGTATTTCAAATTTGAGATGTGAAACTGAAATTACGTAGAGCTGCTTAATATACAATCTTTAAATCTTTGAATACATTTTATTTTCTCAACAAATATTTGGTAAACTCCCTGGTCAAACATGATACTACATTTGATCTGGTCTTCAGTATGTTTGAATTTTGCCAGATTTTTCTATATGCAACAAAAAAAATTTTTTAAATACCTAGAGAGAATACAAATCCTGGAGTTGTGTTACTATAAATATATATATTAACTTCTAAAGCCAAAGAAAAAACGTTTCTCAGATAATTATTCTGCGTTCTTTGACAACCTTCGTCTTTGGCTGCAGAGTTGAATCATTTCTGGCAGGTGCATCAACAGGTAGAGGAGGATGTATTCAAAGCAATGAAAACTGCCATGACTCATATATTTACACCCACCAGCAATGAGGTGAGGAGTAAATATAAGTCAAGACTGGAAAGCCTCAGATATACATGCGTGCTTTATGTAATGATATGAAACCTCAAACCTTTTCTTTCTTTCTTTTTATTGATATTGATATTACCAATAACTCATAAGTCAATCATCCAGGCTTCCAATTTGGAATATGTTGTTTTAAGCAACATAGAGTGGGGAAAAGTGAGACTGATTCACATCTAACTGCAAGCACAATCAAGCAAATTAAAAATCCAAAACATCTTAAGAGATATCATAAGTTAGAAAAATATGAATTCATATTTAAATATGCCTAAAGACCCCACTGAGAAAGCAGACAAGATGCCAACAGCTAATTTTGAAACAAATGAATAAGCAAGATACCACTATGTCCAGAGACACTCCCAGGATAAAATGTGATAATGCACATAGATATATCATACAATTATGAAATAGCACATAGCAGTTTTTGGTTATCAAGCTAGGTCAAGAACTATATGACAAGTCTATGTTTTGTCTGTAGACTATATCCACTGAGTAATAGAAGTATTTTGAAGTGCATAGAACTTCTGAAACTTTGCTAAAATTGGGAATCTGAAATATGAGTCTCCT
Source organism: Lepilemur ruficaudatus (assembly GCA_963574885.1). Classification (NCBI taxonomy): domain Eukaryota; kingdom Metazoa; phylum Chordata; class Mammalia; order Primates; family Lepilemuridae; genus Lepilemur; species Lepilemur ruficaudatus. Next base: position 11,311 of record CAUYRT010043786.1, read on the forward strand.
AAGAGTCATCATAATGGCTAAGTGAATATTAGCACTAGTGATATGCCTGTCCCTTGGAGACTAAGTGAGTTCACGTAGGGCACAGAACAGCTATAGCATGTGTGGCCTTTGATCTCTTCTAAGTGGAAACACATTTAACCTCGCTTGTAAATTAAAACAAACATGAGATTTTGATAAAGAAATTTAAAGTAGCTGTAAGACAGTTGGCCAGTTATTTATTTACCACCAACAATGTGCTAAGCAGGATTTATGTCAATGATGCTGCATTGAACAAGAAAGAAGGTAGCTACCCTTAAAGAGGTTAGATTTTACTTAGCGAGAAAAGTATAGAATAAAATGAAAAGAGGTAATAAATTTAAACAATTTTGCATAGTGATTAGTGCACTTTAGATAGTAAATTGGAGGAAGGGGGAATTTTATCTAAGGTGGTTAGATGTGGACTTTCAGGTGAACATGAGATTCAGCCTAGCTTCTTCCCTACTCTGAATCCTATACTTCAAAAAAAATCCTAAAATATTGAAAGAGGTTTCTCATTACTAAAGAATATCAGAAGAATGTTCTGCTCACACTTGATTTGTTTTTGCACATGGTAAATGAATAAAGTGAAATGATATATGATAACACCATACTAACTTTATATTAATGTTAAACATCTTGTAAGGTCCTTTATATACATTTTGTCTAATCTTTACCAGAATCATATGAAGTAGATCTTAGTATCACCTTGTCTCAAAGGAGAAAACTGAGATGAGACATGCAGTGACCTGCCCTGCATTACACGGGCAAAACTGGAATTTGAACTGGATGTCTGATGCCTGATGTCTGAACTCTTTCTGGTATTCCACGTTCATCGCTCTATTCCGTGTGTATCATTATCCACAATACTTTGAATAATAAGTCTGCATTTGGCACATAATATCCACATTGTCATTTCCTATTCATTTTTAGTCCCTGGGTTTATTTTGGTAAAAAGAACACCGAAAGGGTTGATGCAGACCTTTGCACTTCCCAAATTTTGAAAATTCCTATTAGCTGAATTTTCACCAGGAATGTGTTTTATGTGTATAAAGAATCTTAAATACTTTCATCTCGGGGAGGGCAGTAAACACTGTTGTAATCCTATCCAGGTCCACTTCCTGGGCCAGTGCCCCTACCCCATGGTTGCTGTGGGCAACGATGACTAACTTCACCCAACTGCACCCCCTCCTCTAGAGACCCGTTGAATAGACTGAAGCTTTCTTGTTTGGAAATGTCTGAGATTTTTTATGTCTCCCCTTTTCCCAGGTGGCCCACAGCTAGTAACTGAATGGGATTAGGGTACTTAAGGCAAGACCTCTTGCCTCAAGAGGTGACAACTCAGGGGTGTCCCTCACCAGAGCCACCCTGGCATCAGGCGAATACTAAACCTCAGCTGAAATCACTGACTTGTTTGGTTCCTTTTCGCTTTAGCCTGGCTTCCTTACAGGTTGCTCCTCATTAAACCATTACATAAGAATTTTGGCTTAGGTTCTGCTTCTAGGAAATCTGATCTAAGACATTTATCCAACAAATATTTATTGCACACTTGCTTCATGCCAGGTTTTGAGCTAAACTTCAGGGATTCAAATATCAATATACTATGGTTCATTCTTTCTGGGGCTTGGGTTGTAGGGAGGGGCAGTGAGCGGATGGCTGATGAAATATGAAAAATACCCTAACAGGGGCACTCTATCAAAAAACACCACAGGGTTAAAAAAAAAAAAAAAGATAATTCCTTGTTCTGCTTGGAGTGAGGAGAAAAGGAAGACATCAAGAAAGACTTCACAAAGAAGATTGTAAATGACAAATAGGAATTCATCAAGTTGATAACTGTAGGGAAAGTTCAAAGGGGAGAGGTGATCCCATGGAAAGATTCAGTGCCATGAAAGAGCGACACGAGATGAAGGGCATCTCAAGTAGTCTGGTGTGACTGAATAGGTGTGTGTCAAGGAGACAGTAATGGTTATCTGAAAATTCCTTACAAAAGACTTGGCCTCCAAAAGCATTTGAATTGTACATAATAAAAATTTTTACAGGTGGAAAATGCACAAATTGTAAAGCTAGCAAACATGCAATGTGTCTTTTGTGAATATTAGATTGTCTGCTCGAATTTAATTGCTAACTTAAGGATTAATAGTATTGCCTAAAGTATAATTGATGGATAAAGTAGATTCATATTTCCTAACTTCACAATGTGATCAGAATTGTATTAGTCAGGGGCCTCCTAACATTCCTTTTCATCACTGAGTAGACTGCATTTTCATAATGTCGTGTTAGGGGGTTTAGCCTGCTACTTTTTTAACATCTATGTAGAACTTTGCCATTATGGACTGTGGAGGAAGATGCTTTTACAAAGTTAGCACAAATCATGTAGTTGCTAACTGGGCACAGTTCAAATTATCTGTCATGTTCGGTTATTTTTATAGTCAACTGCATATCATTTGACCACATGAATCAGGCAGTGATTTGATTTGCTCATTATAAAGGCTAAAAATAATCTATTTGACCTGCAGTAAACCATTTACTTTAGTCATTAAATTGCAACCATTGTCTCATTGCTGTTTTTCATTTTATATATGAAGCGAGGTCAGCACTGGGGTAAAAATTACGAAGTGTGCAATACTCTCATCCTCCTCACTGTTCCCAGTCATCTCTAACCAGGCTGCTAACTATTCTGAAATTTCCCATTTCCCTCTACATTCACCCACATGCCATCCTCAAGCTTCATGAGCAGCAGAAGAAAGGCAGACAAATTGGTACTGCTGTATGAAGGACTGATAGGCCATGGGGCTGTCTTCCCAGGGGGAAGTGGGATGGATGTGGTACAGTGAGTCTCAGCTTGCTCTAAGAGCATAAGAAGTTTACACAAGCTGTTTCATGTTCAAGACCACAATGGAAGTTCCACATTTACTTATGATAAGGCTGCAGGGCTATCATTTGATAAAATGTGTTCCATTTAGTTGACACAATCTTTCAAAACACAAAGCCCATGTACAAAAAGGCAAAAATTTGGGTTGGTAACAAAAATTGAGAAAAGCTTCCATAATGGAAAGAACATTAACCTAGAAGCATGAAGAATGGGAGTCTTATCCCAGCTAAGTCATTTATCAGATCTATGACATTATATAAGTCACACAATGTCCCAAACTTCATTTTTTTTCTTCCTTATTGGTAATATGAAGACCTACCCATAGATCCTCATCCATTGAATTCTTACCTGGCCCACTGAGCTGTTATATAAGGCTTAGAAAAACTCAAATGGATTTATTTTGTATACTGGAAAACACAAGGAAAATTTTATGATCTGTCTAAGGTGTTTGGCTTATTTCAAGATGCAATAACAAAGTACCATCGACTGGATGGTTTAAACAACAAACATTTATTTTTCATAGTTCTAGAGGCTAGAGGTTCTAAATCAGGGTACCAGTTTGGTCAGATTCTTGGTGAGGGCCCTTCTCCTGGCTTACAGATGGCCATATTCTCGTAGTATGCTCTTATGTCTGAAAGAGAGCTCTGGTCTCTTTATCTTCTTATAAGGGCACTAATCTCATTCATGAGGGCTTCCCCCAATGACCTACTAAGTTCCCCAAGTGTCCCACCTCCAAGTACCATCACATTGTGGATTTAGGCTTCAACATATGAATTTTCGGGAGGGGCACAAACATTCATTCCATAGCAGCTGTAAACTTTGGGTGTGGTTCTCCTTTAAATATCCCTGTGGCCTGCAGTGGAGCTGTCCTCTGTCCTGTCTGCACTCTGCTTGCCATGTGTCTTGGGCAATCACATAGTCCATCAGAGTCATGAGTCAGCCCCGGTGAAGGTGTATGAGGATCAGTGTTTAAGTTGTTTTAAAAAACTTTTGCCTATGTGTACAAGGAATCTCCACGTTTAAAATGCTTGATGGGAGTATGCATCCAAATTATCTTTTTCCAACATTTATTTAAAGCAACAGTGACATATAATTCATATAAACATCTGAATTTTTTTTTTTTTTTTGGTGAAATGGGAAGTCAACTTGAATATTCAATCTTTTGTTCTTTCAGTTTTATCAGTATACCCAGAGGAAGAATTACAAGCAAAGCCTGTCCATATGCAATTCTTACAACACAAAGTGAATGTTTTCTTCAGGCTAATATCAAGCGTAAGTGTCTGAATCATCCTCGTGCAGTTTTTCTCTATGAGTGTCAGATATTAGAAGATTTTAATGCATCTTCCCTTCTCTTGAGTCTGTTTTATGTGATTCCAGATATCCTTCTAACTTTTTTTGTTGTTTTGACAAGAGGAATAAAATGTACTTTATGACCAAATCCATGTATGTTTTGGACTGTTTTACTCAGAGATGCTTGGGGAACTTAATCAACAGAGCTTTTATAGAGTTTAATACAGAAAATAAAGCTGAGAAAGTAAGCACTGAAAATAAATTACCTTAAAAATGGTGTAAATCCTTTTTATCTGTCTGTCTATATTTAATTTCTCTCATTTTCAGAAGAAAGAGGATGCTACTTGGTAGAAAAGGGTTGTATCTCAAGGTTTATCATACTTATTCTGACTTCCCAAGCAATAGGATAACGTCACTGCTGTGTTCATTAAGGTCTTTTACTGTTCGCCACCCAGTCATTGCTCCTGCCTCAGTTATTTTTAAATGTTTGCTGTAGAATTGCTCATATTTTCAGTAAATCACCACTATGTCTTAATCACACCATCTAGATTGCGTGCACAAATTAGAATATGTGGACAGAAAGAGTTCATTTGAGTGGCCTACATTCACAAATAGATTGCTGATTGCTCTACTCTGAAAATTGAATCAAAGAAAGAGATCACAATGGTTTGCAAGTGATAGGCTAGAGAGGAAACTAACCACATGCTTTGTTTCTTTAGAAATAATTCCAACAATTTTCAAAATTACTTCTTGCTAAGTATTTTTGGCTTTTATTCTTCTTACCTGCAAGATAACTACAGCTGTTGTTAAAAATTCTGAAATTCATCTTTCTTTCAGGGAAATACTCTTTTACAGAATTATCATCAAATTATGGCTCTGACTAGCCAATATAGCTCCAGCTGGGTTTGGGAATAAAGCATCATCACCCTGTAGTATTTTTTTTAAATCATTTCACCTTATTCATTATTTGAAGCTTCAATTTTATCGATAGTTCTTTTTATTTCTATAGATGGGTCTGCAGATTTGGATCCACTTTCTTTCTTTTCTTTTTTTTTTTTCCCCCATCAACAATTTTAGTCCTAGCTGCTTCCCAAACTCCTAAATATTCACCAGAGGAAGCAGAATTTGGATGAGAAGTACTCCCTTGGCTTTGAGACACACTCTTATTAAATTTCAAGCCACATAAAACGACAAGGGAGGTAATTCAGAAACAAGCTCTTCCCTGAAACCAGCTTCATCAAGGAATAGTTCAACACCACTGTTGTAATTTACGCCCCTGTCTTTACAAATCCCTTCTATATAATTTTCTGTTTAGTTTAAAGGTGTAATGTGAGTTCTGTTGAATTAGACCTGAATCCCTGGGCCGTGGTGTTCTGCTCACATCTGCCCTAAGCACTGCCGGGGAAAGCAGCAGCCACCAATGTCAATAGAATCCTATAAAGATTAATGGGGCACCTGAAAAGCAACAAGGACTTTGAGTGATTTCAGGGATTTTGGGCTCCAGAAATCAATTTCCCTGAAAATGTCCTTGCTAATTTAACTGATAGCATTTGACACTCCTTATGCCTAGTGTAAGCTGTGAATATGAGAATCAAGACTTTATTATAACCAAGCATATAAATTAATATACACAGACAGATATGTATGCTCTATATACACATAAACAGATACAGACATGGGTGTGTTTGTATATGAGCCAGTGTGTGGAGACTGATGTAATCATTCAGAACAGACAAAAGGAAAGGAAGGTTACCCCTTTTCATAGTTTATTGGCATACTGTATGAACAATGCTCCATTATATTTTTAATATTTTGAACTCTATTAGATTACAGAACAAAACAACTTTGAAATCCCAACAGAAAGAATTTTATCACAGTTTGACAATATATTGATAAAGGCATAACTTCTATTAAAAACTCAAAGTAGGATAGAAAAATCATAAAATTGAGTATCCTGTGAAAATTTTGTGAAGTATTTAAGAAATGTTTATGTGAATGGTTTAAAATGCTCTAAGTACATTTGGCAATTGTTTGGAAATAATTATTTTCACTTCATCTGCATAAAGTGAACATATCGTGACTTAAGTGGAGTTCTCCAAAAAGCCTTACTTTCAAAATCTGTATTTAAGAGAATTTTAGGTTGACTTGATCCTAGTGTCTGGATTTAGTAACTGCCTCTTCTAACATTCGTGAAGACTTGCAAAAAGACTGTATGAAATGAAAAAGTTGAGAAAAACAAAATAAATAAGGTGAAGTTTTTGAAGACTTATGGCCTTGCATGATGCTACGAACCCTTCATGAGTATACTTTTTGAAGTCTCATTGATCCTTGATTTGAGTTCCCAGATTTAGTAATAAAATATGGCATGATTTATTACTCTAGTGCAGGGCAATTTGCTGCTAAAGAAAATGCAATGTCCTGCCTAGAGTAGGGCTCTGACCTACTCAGAGAATTCATGAAGTTCATCAAATCTGCCTATTTTAACCTCAGAACTCTCCATTTTTAATTGTGTTATGACATGAGGCAAACAGAATGTGGTTTAAGTGGTGTATGGTGCTGGTGAAGTAAAGCCGTTGACAACTGAAGCAAGTCTGTGCAAGTGCAGGATGCGACTTTACGACCCAGTGCCTGCTTCTCTCTTCTCTCTCTCTGTCTCTCTCTGTCTCTCTCAGCACACATAAACTCGCAGAGTAGTTTTCTCCTCATTCCTGTTAGCATCTCTTCTATGTTCAGTTATACTCCATATGTCACAGTTGCCCAACGCGTAGAGGTTTCCCAAACAGAATTTCTGGCAAAGTTCTTTGGATTTTTGCTTCTCTTAAAAGTCACATAACTTGGCTCTCTTGATAAAAGCAAATGGGAATATTTTAAGGGAGAAGGAAGGAAAACATTTCAGAACAGCTAGAATTAGAAACTGTTTAAATATTAGAAAAAATACCAATGGATTGATTGTTGGAACGACAGAGAACAATAAAGAAAACTTTCACATAGACAAAAACTATAGAGACACTGAACTGAAGGAGAAGTTGGAATGTTCACAGACACAAGCGTGTGACTTACAAAGATAGATTTCACTGCTGTGAAAGAGAAAAAGTGGCTGCTACTTTGGTACTAACGCACCTGCTTCATTGGGTCATTCTGTGTAACGTGCTCTTAGCTCACTGGTGATCAGCTCTGCCGGCAGGACTTGGAGCTGGAACAGCCCATCCACTTCATGCTCCTCTGCCTTGTGTCATTATCAAACAAAATGGTAAGGAGATAAAGCCATGGCTACTCAGAATCATTCTATCATTGGTTCACAATGAGTTTTAAATTCCTTCCCACCCTCCTCAAAGTCCCAGACCACAGATCCACAGATAGCTCTTCAAATATCAGGTTTAATGCAGAAATGAAATCATCACAAAATTATATCACACATTTCTAGGTCAGACAGCTCAAAATGAGAATTGCTGACAACAAAATATTTCAGTTCACTAAGATAGTTCCAGATTATGCTTATACTTTGTGCAAGATAAAAAAAGCCAATAAATATCTGACACTCAAACTTTCCTGACATCTATGAGATTTCTATTCTCTAAAACAAATATATTAATTTTTAAAATTCATTCACAAGCAACTGTATTTTATTAGTGATATGTGGATTCAAATTCAACACCACATGATCCATACCTAAGCATTTTTGCTCTGATATTTAACAGGTGGAATTTTTGTTAAAATTTTTGCCCTTGTCTTCTGTAGAATTGAGAGTGAAATATAAATTAGAAGGGGAAAAATAAGACTTTATAAAATACTCAGTATCGCTTCTGAAATCTCATCACCTTTTCAAGGGACAATAATGCAGACTTCCCCCTTCCCCCACAATCCTCTGCTTTGCTGACAGCATCCCTAGGGGAGAGGCCATTTAATTCAAAGGAGGCCTGCTATACATGAAATACAATCCTTTTCCACGCTTGGGAGAAACGATCACTCATAATGGAACTACTAGCAGACAGAGAAGCTTCTGATTTTCTCTAACATTTTTGTTTCCTTTACTAATCCAAAAACTGCCCTAATACTGAGGATTTTTGTGCGCATAATTTCTACTTCCATTCCTACATGTACGCAACCAACTGCATGCACAGGCCCCACCATCGTCCAGAGTATATGATGTAGATTCTGTAGCGTAAGCATGAATAGAATATGAAATATGTTATTTGAGAAATGGTATAGCTTTGCCTGGCGTTAGATAGCGAGGTGTCTCCTCTCTGCTCTTACCCTCTCATGATATGCTATCTCATCTTTCGGTTCCTTCTTCCTTTTCCCAGTCTCTTTATTATCTCAAATGCATCACTTTAAAGTGTCAACGGGTTTCTCAGGGAAGAGGTAAAGGCTGGAAACAGAGAGATGATCAGGACGAATAAAAGCACAGTGCTAAAATATAAAGAAATAATTTTTTAAATGGTGTAAGGATCACATAGATACCATTTTTGAGAGGTTAATGAACAATTTTATTTTTTAAAAAATTCTTAGCATTCTTTTTTTAATATTTTCACTTTTTTATTTTAATAGAGTCAGGAGGTACAAGATAAATTGTGTTTCATGTATACATGGTATAATGGTGACATCTGGCCTTTTCTGTCACATAGATACAGAAAAACTTACTATTTTATGTCTTCAGAAAAACTTCCCAAGGGTTAGAGTTAAAGGGTAAAACTTTTCCACAGGAGTCTACTCAATTAAATTTGTCACCGATCCTATGTATAAACATATGTTTGTATGTCTTTGTATATTAAATCTACACATTTTAATATCCCCTAGCAATTAGACACTAGTAATTTAAAAATATGTATAGATTAACAGTTGTAACTAGCACCTCATTTGACTTAATTCGTGTTGATATGCAGCTAAACTTCATGAATCTTTTTAATATGTTTTTAGCTCTTTATCTAGGAGTTATTTGTTCTTCCCTTTGATCTGCTTGCCTATTTGTGCTTATTTCCATCTGTTTTCATGAGAAAATTCCTCACTATTTTTTCCTCTTTAATGGTAAAACCACACAAAACATTCTAGCAACTTACAGATCCAGGAAAAATACGGCAAAAATTAGGAAAAAAGAATGTTGTAACACTTTTCCCTAAAGTTCAATTGCTATTATCATATGAAAGGTACATCATGCTATTAGCTTTCAAAATCCACAGACCCACGCAAGCTAATTAATAACATCTATCACATACTTAATAATACTATACTGGCCAGGAAGACGTAAATACTCTTTTAGAGATCCCCAGAAAGTAATCTGGACACTGAGATAATTAAAGTAATCCCATATGTATGCGCAATGGAATCTTTGGTAGGAAATAAAAGAGATTCAAGGTATTTTATATAAGACCATTTGGGTGAGTTTTGCTACAAACTCATAGTGACAGTTTCCTCTGGAAATTCCAGTAGCTAAACTCCCTAAACAATGTCACAGATTGGGTATTCCCACTGAACTCTCTGCTGTAGCTATATAGCAAAACGCACTGTATAAATATTGAAATTTATCTGTTTTCGGTGATGACATGTATATATACCATTTTAGAAAGATTTTCCCTACCTTATTTTCCTTTGTTGATTCCCAATATCTGAAATTTTTACCTCATATCACACTCAATATACATTTGTTTACATGTATAGATTTGCAGGGCTCTAGGATTATTACATGATAATTTATAAATATTAGCATTATTTTCAATATCTAAACCTAAAATAATCTAACTTTTTCTTAATCTAGAAATATGTAATAATATTACAGTATACATACTTGCTCTCCAATTTCTACAAATCTGCTCCTAAATCAAGATTCTAGTTGCGTGTATGAATATATTTTTCTCCTACTAGAAATTGGTTTGAGCTTTTTAATAATGAGTGTGTCTCCGCTGGTAATTATCATTATCTATTCTACACATTTCACACAGCCTCATAACATTTAAAGACTAAATACAAGTTACAAATACACAACATGCTTCCTAAAACTATTTTTGAAAAGCCAACCACCACACATTAAATATCAAATTTAAATCTGCTTTGAAGGAAAAAATTAAATGCCCACTGTGGACTGTGAGAGAATTCATTTCTAATAGTGAATTTATATCAGTCCACAGGGAGTCCTATCAAGGCAGAGCTGACTAATGACTATCATTTTCAGTTGATTTCATTAGATTTAAGTTATAGTAGAAAGTACATTCCCTTTGGTGCTCTGAAAGTCAGTGATTTACATACATTTGGTATGAGGCTTTTGCTTTGGATAATATAAAAGTGATTTAATAGCTAAGTGAAGATTTTTCTCATGCCTACCTAAACCCACTTATTCAAAAGTAAATATTAACTTTTAATAAAATAGTTTTTAATGCATTATTGCCACCCATTAAAATAAAACAAATGACACTGTCAGCTGACCATCTTCATGCCAGGATAATACACCATTACGGCTTTCTTTTTGTCGGAAGCATTTGATCATTTTCGACTGAGTGTAATTTTTATGAATGATATGCACTTTACTTATATAGTAAGCCAGTGGGACTCTGATCCACAGATTAAAGAAAGCGGTTGTTATGCAAAGGAGGATAGATATCCCATCCAACTGCTTGACATAAAGGAAAACTTTTTATTCTCTGGATTTGAAAACAAAAGAAAAAAAAATATTGCTTAGAATTTTGGTCTCATACATGGCTCCATTTTTGTGATGTATGATTTTGATTCTAAGAGATATTAAAGGTGAAAACAGCAAGTTACGAAATCAACGACTGTGCACTAGATACCTTTCTGTGTTTTGAGAGTTTCAGACGAAAACAGACTTGGTTCTTGAAATCAAGGAGAGGGTCACATAAGACATGGGCATTTCCAAGCTAGTAATACAAGGCAGCTTATGCCACAGGCCAAGCAAGTGACACAATCAATAACTGTTGTGGGTCAGAGGGTGGGTACAAAATGTGCCTTGCTCAAAGAAGAAAATGAAAAGAATCAAAACCTTACATCAGATATTCTAAACTCTTCAAATATCTCACTCTACTGCATAGCTTCCTTGAATGTAAGCATTCATATTTGCAGAATTCATTTTACAAGAATTAAATGAGAAAAAAGTGAACATTTCAAAAAACATAAAATTCTGTCTTCTAAGAGCAAATACAAAGAAAAAAATCAGTATGCTTCATTTTCTGAGTACTTGATATTTTTACCATATTGTTTACTGTGATGAAGAGTTTTTTCATAAAATTCTTCAGAACTAAAATCAATGCTTTAAAACAGCTATCAGTAACACTCAACCAAGAGAAATCTATTTGTAAAAATTCCTTCTGCTTTAAATAGGTCATCTTCACTATTTTTTCAGCATAGAATAAGGGAATAGGCAGGAGCCCTGAGGAAAGTGCTTTAACAAACACAACAAAAACAAACAAAAATAAAATAAACAATAAAAAAACCCAATCAGACCCACTAAGCACTAAAAGCTGGTCTCTACATTTTTACTCGAATATAAATAAAGTAGTTGATTAGCCCAATCTGTGTTTATTTTCATCTTTAATTTCATCACACATCCACACAACCAGAGGAGGTGGAATGCATTTAGTTAAACTCATGCTAACCCATCCATAAAATGGGGCTGCAACTTCACTAACCTTCTCTCATACCGCACCTTGGTTACATTCCAATTTTCTAATTGAAGTCCTTTATAGAACTAGTATTTGCTATATCTGTGCTTTTTTACAGCTTCTAATCAGATCCTTGGAATAAAATAGTATTTCTGTGGGAATTATTCACCAACAAAAACAACAGGTGAATGCTTTGAATCAAAAAGAAATTTAATTTGAAATTTAGGATATAGGACGTTCCATGAAGAATTTACCTTAAGATATTTACATAAAGTTGCAAAGAATTTCTTATTATGCATCCAATTAACTATTAATCAAAATTTATAAGACAATATAATTCAAATATTCTTATCACGCTACTCACTCTAAGTGCCCCAATACACATGCTCATAACTTTCCCTAAATTATATCAGAAAAACACCTGCTTCTAAAGTGATGTGGCTCGGATTCTACTTGAGAAATGCTGGAACGGAATGAAGAGAGCGCCTACCACAAGCCAAAATAAGCTGGTTCGTATAACTTTGAAAAGTCAGAGGAAGTGGGGAAGTGCTGTCGTGTGCACTGTCATATTATCTGTTAAATCCTAACCAGTGAAAATTACAGCTGTGGAACTAGTTGTCTAATACAAAACTATTATGCAAAGAAAGTGCTATCCAATATGATTATGAAATGTTAAGTACTATCCCAATATCACAAACTAAAAACAGTCATATAGTTTTAATGGTTATCCTGTAATAATTAATACTTCTTAAGTGATTGTCTATGATCTCAATTGAGGAAACAAAACTTGAATATATAGCTCTAATTTTAATTTTACAATTCCTGTCTTTTCTTCTCCTAGTTAAATGGAGAAGAAAGGATTTATAATTTTTTGGTTCATAGAACTGAGGGTAAAAAAAAGTTATTTGTACCTTTTAAAGAAAATCAGAGAAATTATATTAATTGGTAAAACTTGTGGTTGGGCCAGTATTAAACAAAAGATATAATGTGTTGATCTAAAAATACATCCATGAACCACGTATTCATTGTTGTACCAAGGATGCTCAATATTACAGAAACTACGGCAGAAGAGAGATACAAAAAGTTCATAAGGAAATGCAATAAAATTGATTCATTACGTACCAACTAAAATTCCCAAGAGGTGAGCCAGACAGGTGAACAAGTAAAAGTCTGTTTTGCAGAAGATGAAAATTAACATATAAAACTTCTCTTCAAAGGAATATTATGCGTGATATTGGACTAAATAAATTCTATGGTAAGATAATTTTAGCTAGTAAATTTCGATCTTAGCCATTTACCTCAATGTTCCCTCCATTAGCCCCAAATATTTAATTCCTCAGAACCTGTCACCCTATTACCAAATGAAGATTAGGATTTAGAAGGCATTTATTATTTTTTAAAATTCATTTAGCTTTCCCTGGAAAATATTTTAAGTAGATTCTAATTCAGTTGGATTTTTCAAATTCACACTTTCTCACATATGAGATTTTAACAAATATTCTCATAATAGTGGGAGGGGGGATAATGAAAAACAGCATTTTTCTTTATTAATTTCTGAAAATTATTTTGTGAGTTCATATATTATGTTTAGAAAATCAATAACACTATTATAAAGAGGAAATGAAGGCTATTACAGAGACAATTTGAAGTCACACCTTTCTATTCTTAACACTTGAGCAAGTTATTATTATAATTTTCCCTGTTGTCACATATTTTTATTTTGTTATTTCAGAATACTACAGGGGTACAAATGTTTAGGTTACATATATTACTTTTGCCCCACCCAAGTCAGAGCTACAAGCATGTCCACCCCCCAGACAGTACACACTGCACTCATTAAGTGTGATTGTACTCATCCCCTTCCCCATTCCACCTGCCTGACACTTGATGAAAGTTACTACTATATGTGCACATAAGTGTTGATCAGTTAATATCAATTTGATAGTGAGTACATGTGATGCTTGTTTTTCCATTCTTGTTATGCTTAGTACAATGGGCTCCGGCTCCATCCAGGATAATACAAGTGCTATATCACCATTGTTTTTGTGGCTGAGTAGTACTCCATGGTATACATATACTACATTTTATTAATCCACTCATGTATTGATGGGCACTTGGATTGTTTCCACATCTTTGCACTTGTGAATTGTGCTGCTATATTCTAGTACAGATGTCTTTTTTATAGAATGTCTTTTTTTCCTTTAGATACATGCCTGGTAATGGGATTGTTGGATCAAATGGTAGTTCTACTTTTAGCTCTTTGATATATCTCCACATATTTTTAGAAAATATGATTTAATAGATAACATTTTATTAAAAGAAGTGCCATAACTTATCATTCTTCTATTGTTGAACATTTAAATTCAAAGAAAGTATTTTAAATTAGTTCAAAAGTGTCACTAGGGAGTGCTGCATCTGCAGAATATTGTATGCAAAGAAAGAGCAAAATAAAAGCAAAAGATAATTTAGATCAGAAAATACAATTACATCATTTGGGTTTAGAATTTGAAAACTGAGAAAATAAACTAAAAATAAAAAAATAGCTGGTTTTGGCAGAAGGAAAGAAAAATTAATCCGAGTAATTCATGATAGCATAAATGCAAAAATATATATAAATTAGAAAAAATAAGTAATATGTCAAGTACAAACATATATATTTTATCATAAAATTGTCAGTAGTTCCAAATCCTGGCAAAGCTTAGAAAGATCTTTAACAATGATCATCTCGTTCCTGAGGTATTACAAACAGTAATTTCATGAGGTGTAAATAATAAATTAAAATTTTATGTATTTTAGGTGTATAACATGATATTTAGATAAACATATACATTATAAAATGATAACCATAATCGAGCTATTAATATAACCATTCCCCCACGTAGATATCTGTGTGCATGTGTGTGTGTGGGATGAGAATACTTAAGAACTACTGTCAGCAAATTTCAAATATACATGTATATATTATTATTAACTATAGACACATCAGGTCTCCTGGATTTGCTCATCCTATAACTGAAAATTTGTACACTTTGACCAACACTCCCCATCTCCCTACCCTAATCTCTGGTAACTGCCATTCAACTCTGTTTCTATGAGTTTGACTATTTTGGATTCCACATAAAAATGAGATTATGCACAGTATATGTTTTTCTGTGTCGGGCTTTTTTCACTTAGCATAATGGTCTCCAGGGCCAGCAATACGTGTTGTGGCAAATGGAAGAATTCCCTTCTTTTTTTAAGGTTGAATAATATTCCATCACACACACACACACACACACACATACACATTTACCCATACTATTCAAGAATCAATGAACACTTAGGCAGTTTCCATATCTTGGCAATTATGAATAATGAATAATGATGTAATGAACATGAGGGTGCAGATATCACCTGAGATAATCATTTGATTTCCTTTGGATATAAAGCCAGAAGTGGGATTGCTGGATCATATGGTAATTCTATTTTAACTTGCTAAAGGGACCTCATTATTCTCCATAATGGCTTTACTAATTTACATTATGAACAACAGAGTATGAGGGTTCTCTTTTCTCCATATCAACCCAAACACTTGCTATCTTTTGATGTTTTGATAATAGTCATCCTAATATGTGTGAGATGGCTATCTTACTGTGGTTTTTATTTGCATTTCCCTGATTATTACTGATGTTGACCATGTTTTCATTTATCTTTCAGCTGTTTGTATATCTTCTTTGGACAAATGTATTTTCTGGCTCTTTGTGTATTTTTTAATTGAGTTATTTATTTTTTTTTTTTTCTACTGAGTTGTATGTGTTCTTCTATGGTTTAAATATGGTTTGTCCCCACGAAAACACATACTGAGGCTTGGTCCTCAAAGTGGCAGTGTTAGGAGGTGGTATCTTTAAGAGATTGTTGGATTGTTAAGAGGGATTAATGTCTTTCTTGCAGGAGTGATTTCTCACTCTCACAGAACTGAATTAGCTGCCCCAAGAGTAGGTTGTTATAAAGGGAGGCTGCCTCTCACATTTGGTCTTTGCAGGTGGCCACCTCCCCATTTGTTTTTCTGCAATGTTATGATGCAGCATGAAGCACTTACCAAAAGCTGACCAGATACAGCCACCTGATCTTGGGCCTCCCAGCCTCCAGAATCATGAGCTCAATGAACATCTTTCCTTTATAAATTATCTAGTCCTGGATATTCTGTTATAGCAACAGAAAATAGCTAAGATATGTTCTTTGTATCTTTGAATATTAACATCTTACTGAATATATGGATTACAAATATTTTCTCTCATTCTGTAGGTTGCCTTTTCATTTTGTAGATTGTTTCCTTTGCTGTGCAGAAACTCTTTAATTAGATGTAGTTCCACTTGTTTATGTTTGCTTTTGCTGCCTGTGCTTTCAGTATCATATCCAAAAAACCATTGTAAATCAATGCTATGGAGTTTTCCCCTTATGTTTTCTCTGGGAGTTTTATAGCCAAGTCTTATGTTTACATCTTTACTATATTTTGAGTTGGCTTTTCTTTATGTATGGTGTAAGATAAACACCCAATTTTGTTTACTTGCATGTGGCTATCCAGTTTTCCCAACAATAGTGAAGAGACTATCCTTACTTCATTGTGTGTTCTTGGTGCCTTTGTCCAGAATTGGTTGACTGTATATGCACAGTTTATTTCTGGGCTTTCTATTCTTCTCCCTTGGTCTATGTGTGTGTTTTTATGCTAGTACGGTACTGTTTCAATTACTGTAGATTTGTAATAAAATTTGAATTAGGAAGCATGATGCTTCCAGCTTTGTTCTGATTATCAAGATTGCTTTAGTTATTTGACATCTTTTTGGTTTTATAGAAATTTTAGGATTTTTTTTCATTTCTCTGAAAAATGTCATTGGAATTTTGGTATGGATTGCACTAAATATGAAGACTACTTTGGTAGTATGGATATTTTGACAACATTCATTTGTCCAATCTAAGAATACAGGATATTTGTATATTTGTGTCACTTTCAGTTTCTTTGATCAGCTTCTCATAGTTTTCAGTGTCCAGATCTTTCACTTCCTTGGTTAAATTTCTTCCTAAATATTTTATTCTTTGTGATATTTTGTAAATAGGACTGTTTTCTTAATCTTTTTCTTGAACAGTTTGCTGTTAGTGTATAGAAACAAAACATATCTTTGTATGTTGGCTTTGTATCTGAAACTTTACTGAATTTGTTTAATGGTTCTAACAGTTTACTTGGTGGAGTCTTTAGAGTTTTCTCATAAAAGATTATGGCCTTTGCAGACAGAGACAATTTTACTTTTTTCTTACCAATTTGGATGCCTTTTATTTCTTTTCTTGCTGAATTGCTCTGGCTAGGGCTTCCAACGCTATGCTTAATGAAAGTGCTATGAGTAGATATCCTTGTCTCGTTCTTGATCTTAAAGGAAAACTTCCAGTCTTTCATTTCACTTTCTCAATAATGTCCTTTGATGCATAAGTTTTTAGTTTTAAGGCAGTCCAATCTATCTTTTTTTTTTTATTGTGTCTTGTGCTTTTGGTGTCAAATATAAAAATTTATTGACAACTCCAAGGTTATGAAGGTTTACCCTTAAGTTTTTATTTAAGAGTTTTATAATTTTGGTTCTTACATTTAATTCATTTTAAGTTACTTTTTGTACATGGAGTGAGGTAGGAGATGGGGTGAACAGAAAGGAAAAACAGAAAGAAGCATTGAAAAATGGGGATGAGAAATATTTTTGAGTGTGATATATATGTTCATTATTTTGATTGTATGTTGGTCTGACATGTACACATATGTTAAAAAGTATAACATTTTATGCTTTAAATAAGTGCATTTTATTATATGTTAATAAATGTTAATGAATCGTTAAAAAGAAAAATTCATAGAAGAAGAAAAACAGACCAGTAAATTTAAAGGCATGACACTGGTCCATAAAATTGACTTGAGTATAAAAATATACATACGTATATATAAAAACAACTTTTCAGCTTACATTGATCTGTAGTATGAGGTTAGATGGTGTGTAACCACCAACAAAAGTATTTATCACAGTTATGCCCTTTGAAGCTCTGTGCTTAGTTTTTTACCTTAACCATGCACATGTATCACTTTACTTATTCATACATGAGCATAACAAACATTTATTGACTGAATTCTATGTAATTAACAGTGCCAGGACCTGAAGGTACCAGGCATATAGCTAGTATTTGATAAATCATTGTTGATTGGATTAATAAAGGAAGGAATTGATAATAGGCATCATTTTGACACTTCAGATACTGAGATTAGAAAAATAGTCATGTTCTTTAGTCTCTGAGAACAAGAACCAAAAATTATTATTATTTAGAAGAACAGGACATTTAAAAATATTTGCTTTTTTTTATGTTTACTCAGAGCACACTGCATCTTTCACATTAGGTAGTTGAATCTTTCGTTATCATTTGAATCCATGCCATACTTTTGTAGCATTTTAAGAAATATCTACTACTGAGGAAACTAAAACATAAATTTCTTTGCCTTACTGAAAACAATGATTTTGTTCTGACAACTAGAAAATGGACCTCTTTGAGCAATATATTTTCTTTTTAAATATTTGAATGCCTCTGAGTGTCTTTGTTCATCATCATAAAAAGAGTTTCAAAAATAAATTGCAGTATTCAAAAGGGAGAGCAAAATATGAATAAGAAAAAAGAGACCATATTTCATAAACTCTAAATAGTGTACACCTTTTCAAAAATGCTATTCATAAATCAGATTATTAAATATTTAAAAGCATTGTGTCCTATTTTTGTTTCTTATATTATTAGGCCCTTCTACATTAAACATATCTTATGTTAATATATTAAGTAAATCTCAAAAATTAAATGTAATAATGACTAATTCAATAATTCATAATTATTATTTAAGCTTATTTATTACACTATGGAACTGAACCATTATTATCTTAACTATTGCAGCTTCATAGAAAGTACTGAAATATATAGTGTAAATCCTCCGATTTTGTTCTTTTTTGTCAAGAATGTTTTGCCACTTTTAAATCCTTTGCATTTCCATATGTTTTAGAATCAGCATGTCAATTTTTATTTTAAAAATGGCCTTCTGCAATTTTTACTGAGTTTGTGTTGACAGTATAGATCATTTTATCACAACAAAAAATTTACAAATAAAATTGAAAATAGCAAAAATTCAAATTATGAATATTTAGAAAAGTTGACTATTAACTATACATGTATTTGTTTCTATATTGAATATAGTTAAATTTTTATTGAAGCATAATTTACCTAGTGTGAACTGCACAGGGTTTAAATGTGCAGTTAAATGAGTTTTAACAAATGCATATATCTATGCATTTAACTACACCTCATCAAGATTTAGAACATCTCCATTACCTATGAAAGTTCCCTGATACCCCCAGTATAAGAGAACAGTATGGAATTCTACCATATTGTGCAGTCAAAGACACCCATTCTACTGATTTACATAAGGATATATTTCCTGTTTGAGGATTTCATGCAAATGAACTCATACTATGGTTTTGTCTGTGTCTTAGTCTGCTTGAGCTGCCATAACAAAATACCATAGACTGAGGGGTGTAAACAATAAAAATTAATTTTCTCATAGTACTGGAGGCTAGAAGTCCAAGATCAGGGCGCCAGCATGGTCCAGGTCTGGTGATGACTCTCTTCCTGGCTTGCAAATAGGTGCTTTCTCCCTGTGTTCTCACAGCGCCCTTCCTTGGTGCATGCATCAAGGGAGGGGTGAGACAGGGACTGGGAGAGGGGGAGGAGGGAACACCCCCTAGTGTTCCTTCTTACAATTCTTCCTTCCTTCTGCAGAGTCCTTAGGATTCTGTCAGTTTAGGGCTTCACCCTATGACCTCACGTAGCCCTAATAATCTTCCTTCAATTGCCATCACTTCGGGAGTTAGGGCTTCAACATATGAATTTTGGGGAGACATAAGCATTCAGCCCATAATAGTCTGTTTTTTTTCTTTCTCTTTTTCTGTCTGTTTCTCCTACTCTTGGTCATTCCCTTTCATCTTTCTTTCTTTCCTCCCTCCCTCCTTCTCCTACTAACTCCCCTACTCTCTCTTTCTTTCTACCTTTCATTCTTTTTTACCTCCACGTATTTTTTAGATTCCTCTTTGTTATTGTGTGTATCTAGTTTGTTAATATTTATTGTTGACTAATATTTCTCAGTACAAAGATTCCAAAAATTATTGCTCTATTCTCCTATTGATGAACATTTCTTTTTCCAGTTAAGGGCTATTCTGAATAAAGCTCCTATGCACAATCTTCTACAAGCCTTTTTTTTGTATGGAAAATATTTTTATTTATTTTGAGAAAACATCTTTGAAAACAGAAAATAATTGCTAGATTTAGTGTTAGGAGACAATTCTCCATGGACTTACATTTATGCACAAATTATGAGCAGAGGCATAAGCAGCATTTCTTCTCTACTATCTTTGCAAGAATATTTGTATAATGGACAACACTGAAAGGCAGAGACAGTGTCACCTTTCTGGGCAGCGGACAGAAGTTTGTTGTTTATGATAACAAAAATAATGTCTTTCTCCAGGGCAAAGTTTAGTAAGGTTTGCATGAAGCCTTTTAAAAGACTGGAGTTTTCTACGCTCAGGGCTCCTCATCTATGACACAATCTACTTCATGCTCGGCGTCCATGTGGGTCATTCTGCATCACCAGGAGGCGGGGGGTAGGGGAGTGGGGCAAGTGGAAACTGTGCAAACATGAAACTCATGCAGCCTGCTTTCCCATGAGTAATAAGGTTCTCTGTTTTTGAACAAAGAATCTCCTTTCTCTTGCCATTATCCATTAAATTTTGGCTGGCAGGCATTCGTATTTGCTTACAAATGGAGTAAACTCTCTGATCCTTCCCTTTTTTTGATGTTCAGGTACTCTGTGAAATCCAACACCGGATTGAGTAAGTGCAAGAAGTTATTGAGGATACTGCCTATAAAAATTAAAAGGGGAACAGTTTTAGGGGCCACATTTTTCTAATTCTTCGTATATTGAATTTTTAAAAATATGATTATGGACATTGTGCATGCTACATTGTGAAGCATATGGATTTTATTAATTTCCTATATAAAATGATGCATTTTGTTTGGCAAGCAGTACCTTTACTGGTAGGTCTGCGTTATCTTATGGATAACTGTTTTTAGATTTTAGAAGAAGGGGTCTGTAAAAGGCCTTTACCCTGTGACTAGGTGTGGCTTTTCTAGAATGTCAACTGAATGCATACAATATTCAGCCTCATCTCCCCACTCTCAATGGTTGGAACTCTAATTTCTCCTATTGCTATATGAAGTCAGGCGTCTTGTTTCAGTCAACAGGGTCCTCAGAGGGCTGTTCTCTCCAAGACCCATGGAGTCTCATCCTATTAATGCACGGGTGAGGATTTGGCCAACAATGCAAAGGGACCCCAAAGCATATTTTAGAGTTTCTTTTCTATGCCGTATTATCATCTTAAGTATCCTAAAAATTCCACTCTCCTCATCAATACTGAATTTTGATCTTTGTTCTCATTTGCCCAGGAATACTGTTATTCTTTGTTTTTGTTCTACCCTCCTCTGCTGAAGCACAAAGTGCCTTAGGCAGAAAGTTGAGGTGAAGTGGAACTTGTTTCATGATTTTTCCTTCCCACAGGATCACAGCCAGTACTACTTATTGCCAATGATTGAAAATAGCCACCTCATATAGATACAAATAATATATATATAATGTACATGTTTTATATAAATATATTACTTATAATTATGTATTTTGTATAATATAAATGTACATATATACATAGCTCAACTTAAAATCTATTTACAGTAAGATAATAAGTCTTATACCAGTTAATCAATTATGCCTGGAACTGGAATCCCATATCTAATTTTGTTTATTATGAATCTCCAAAGTGTTTTGATACTGTGTCTATTAAAGAATAAATTAAGATTCACAAGTTAAATTAAAAATATTTTTCATTCTTTGCTCTATTAAAGCATTGTATTATGTCAACATAGAAATAATTAACAATGCTAACTAAATATCTTAAGATTTGAGTTTGAAATTACATTCTAGTCTAGTTTCCAATTTAATAGCTTTAAACTACATATCTAATCTGTTTTATCCTTTACTTCCTTTAAAAAATATCCCATCTCAAATACCCAAATAAGCAGAATTGGTGTCATAACTAATGATCATTCTGTACACATAATATTCTACCATTCACATGATGCAATGTTTTAATAGGGTATAGGGTGAAAATATATGAGATAATAAAGTATAGTATGGACAACATACTATAGTATAGGAAAACACACTAAAGTCAATATTTTAAGTAACAGAAAAGTAGAGTAAGTTAATAACTGCCACATTTCCGATGTAGTAAGTTGACTCTGTGACACATAGAAATTCATAAAGATTTCACTAGTTAATTGTCTTTTTCTTGAGTAATCACAGCCAACTGGTCTCACCAGGGGTAGGCAAAAGAGTTCTGTTATTACCATTACTGACAATGTTTACGGTGCAATAGCCATGGGGTCACTGAAAATTCTAGTTTAATGAGAAAGGCTATCTCCCTTGTGACATATTTTTCACTTCCCAGAGAAGTTAAAGTTTTTGAGAATTTTCAAAAGTCCTAGGGGCAATTCCTAAAAGGACTAATGGCCTTGGACCTTGGCAGCTCTGGTAGAAAAGTGTATGGAATTTGTACCATGCTTTATATTTCCAGGCCTAAGTAACTATGTAATTATTTTGTAATTATAAGGCAATCATTAACTGGCAACTAGAAGTTTTTCATTTTGATGGTAATTCCAAGTATAAGTACCATATAATTGGTAAGAAAGAAATAGCTGTGCAATTACTCTGTATTAACACAGTAATTACCAAATATGTCCAGGCTTATGTGTGTCTTATGAAATGGAGATTTTCACACCTGCACACTGCAAATTATATAACAGCTATGTATGCTTTCTTCATTTGGTCCATCACAAAACAAAAGGTAGTGGGGATTGGTTTTATTTCATTAAATAATTGTATTATCAGTTGAATACTGTATTTTGTCACAGTTGCTTCTCTATGGTCACAGTTGAATTGCTCCATCATAGAAAAGTAGAGCTAATTTCATAGCTGCAAGAAAAAGGACAGTTCAATGAAATGAGTAGGAGTTTTGAAGTCAAACAGACATGCATTTGAATTCTACTTTCAGGCAGAGTTATTTAAATAAATTACTTAATTTTCATCATCTCTACAGTAACTATAAATTCATGCATTTCAGAGATTTAATAAGACCAAATAGGTTAATATTTTACAAATTATCTATCATTATGATGGCTTTGTTTAGTCAACAATTCATTGCACAAATATCTCTGTGCCAGGCACATCTCAATCAATTACTGCTGCTATATCAGAAAACCATAGATAGACTAAGTGACTTAAACAATAGAATTATTTCTCATAGTTCCAGAGGCTGGTAAGTCCAAGATCAGGATGCCAGCATGGTCAGGTTCTGTGGGGCTCCTTTCCTGGTTTGCCGTTGGCCATTTTCTTGCTCTGTCCTCACGGGGTGGAGCACAGAGAGAGAGGAAGCAAACTTTCTCATGTCACCTCTTACAAGGGCACTAATCCCATTCATGGGGGCTCCATTTTTATGACCTAATTACCTCCCTTGGGTCTCATTTCCAGATATCATCACATTGGAAATCAGGCTTCAACACACAAGTTTTTGGGCAACACAAACATTCACTCTATAGCAAGAGAGGCATTAGAAAAACAATGATGAAAAGGGACATAATTCCTGGCCCCATGGAGCTTAAGGTCCATTAGAACATATTAAGTATAATTGAATTGTTACATCTATGTAGATGGAAAATTATAACTGTGATAAGTGTCTTACAGGAAAGGATAAAACACAATGAAACCATACCCTCCCTTAGATAAATCTTCACTAGAATAAGAGTTAAGCATGATTGCATGAACACTTAACACAAATGTTCACCATGGCTTTATTTATAACAGCCGAAGCTTCCACAGGTCAGATGTCCTGCAATGGGTTTACACTTAAAAATTCTCTGGTACACATATACCACTCAGCAACAAATACCAATCAGGAATACAAAGAAAAAAACTATTTGATACATGCCATAGCCTGAATAAATCAAGAAATTATGCTGAGTGGACAAAGTCAATCCCAAAGGCTACATATTACATGATTCCACTTATAGAATTTTTTTTTTTTTTTTTTTTTATTTGTTAGAGACAAGGTCTCACTTTTGCTCAGGCTGGTATCGAACTCTGGAGCTCAAGCCATCCACCCGTCTCAGCCTCCCAGAGTGCTAAGATTACAGGCATGAGCCGCGGTGCCTGGCCTAGAATATTTTTGAAATAACCAAATATTAGAAATTGAGAGGAGTTTTGTGGTGGCTGTGTTATAAAAACAGCAACACAAAGGATCCTTGTTACAATAAAAATATTCAGTATCTTACCTGTGATAGCGGATACATGAACCTACACGTGTAATAAAATTGTATAGAACTAAATACACACAGACACACACACACAAGTAGAAATGAGTACAAAACTGGGGAAATATTAAGATATATGGACTTATCAATATCAATATCTTGGTTGTGTTATTGTGCTATACTTTGCAAAATGTCAAATTGGGAAAAAGTGAATAAAGATCACAGAAGATCTCTTGTATTGCTTTTATTACAACTATAATTTTAAATTATAAATTTAAAATTATCTCAATAAAAATTTCAATTAAAAACCAACTTTGCATTTCTATGATAACTCTTCACCCCTTGCCCTGCTCTCCTCCCCCACGCCCCCAAAACCATAACACAAAGGTGGAAAGAAAATCTATCTTCAGAGGGAAAGAGGCCTATGATAGAAGCATGATATATTCAAGGAACACTGAAAGACCTGTGTGTGCGTGTGTGTGTGTGTGTGTGTGTGAGTGGGGTGGGGGTGAGGGGAGTTGGATAAAGAGAATGAGGGATACAAAGTCCAAGATGAGCGTGATGATATGTTCTGAGGCGACATCAAAGGTTTCACGATTAATCTAAGAAAACTGATATCATCAGATTTAAGCTTTGAAACTACTATTCTGAAAGGCTTATGTTTGAAGGAAATGAAATAAATATACAATCGTTCAACTTCGTTCTCCTCCAAAATGTCAAAGTAATAAAAACAGAGATATTTTAAAAGAATGCACTGACAAGAGCTAACTGATTAGGGCAGGAGACTGCAGCAGCTTAAGTATTTCAACAAATTTTGAAAGGACAGAAAGAAGATGAACAGACAACTGATTCAATGAAAGGATGGGAGCTTTAATGTAACGACCTTCATTGGAAATAGAGTTGATTCTTCAGAATTTCTGAGAGGCTCACGTCGCGGGTGCACTAGGTAACACAGGCAGCCAAAGTGAAACTAGAGCTGGGAGTGGGACGTGGGGGTGGGGAATGTTCGGAAATTTGTATATGGAGAAGTCTGTTGTCC
>CAUYRT010043787.1:0-14410 GCA_963574885.1 Lepilemur ruficaudatus
AAACACTGGACTTAAATGGAACTCTAGAACAAATGGGCCTAACAGACATTTACAGAACATTTTACTCAGAAACTACTGATTATACACATTCTTCACATCAGCATATGGAATATTCTCCAAGATTGATCTTATTTTAGACCACAAAATATGACTCAACAAATTCAAAAAAATAGAAATCATATTGGGCATCCTGTGGGAGCACATTGGAATAAAACAACAAATCAACTCTAAGAGAAATACTCAATTCTACACAAATTTCATGGAAATTAAACAACCTGCTGCTGAACAATCATTGGATCATCTTAATGAAATTAAGATGTAAATAAAAGGATTCCTTGAACTGAATGACAAAGGGGACTCAAGGTACCAAAATCTATGGGATTCAGCAAGAGCAGTCCTAAGGGGAAAATTCATAGCCTTACATGCCTATGTCAAAATGACAGAAAGGTCACAAATTGACAATCTAATGACACACCTCAAGAAACTAGAAAAGGAAGAGCAAACCAAACCCTAAGCTAGCAGAAGAGAAAAAATAACTAAGGTGAGAGCAGAACTAAATGAAATCAAAAAGAAGAAAATAATACAGAAGATCAATGAAAGAAAAAGGTGGTTCTTTGAGAAGCTAAACAAAACTGATAGACCTCGTGCTAGATTAACCAGGAGTAGAAGAAAAAGGATTCAAATAAGCTCAATCAGAAAGGAAAAAGGAGATATTACAAACTGATACCAATGAAATATAAAATATCATTTGCGAATACTATGAAAATCTCTGTGTGCATAAACTGAAAAACATAGAGGAAATGGACAAATTCCTTGAAATATACAGCCTTCCAAGATTCAATCAAGCAGAAGCCAATATTCCAATGAGAAGATTATGGCAAAGTAGGGCTCAGTCTTGCTGGGGATCTCTGACAATAGGTGCAGGACATGCCTCACAGTTGTCTTTCTAATGAGTGAAGGGAGTGTAATACTTATCCATGAATTCCTCTTTGCAGTGGTTGAGGGTTGCTCTGGGGACATCACCTTTCTATCACCTATGGTCTCCCATATGCATGAGCTGAACATTCTCTGGCAAGTAGATAAAGCTTACTATAAAAAGCAGCAGATGCTTGAAGTGAGAATCCCTCAACAGGTACGAGAATGGTGGATATCAAGGATTTATGTCCTGCTGTGTTACCAATTATGGCACAAATAATATCGCATGTATGGCATAAGAATCTGTGTTTACCTACAATTGCATCTATCAAAATCTAAAAGAAGAAAAATTAGTCTGGCCAAAATGGAAACGATTTTCCTGACCACACTAATGAATAGTTACTCATGTCCTAGAGAAGAAGGATTTGGAATTGATATAAAAAAACTATGTTGACTTTGTGTACCTTGTCTATGCTTATACAGGAATCTAGATGAACATATTAATAGATATATGGACTCAAATTTGAGTATTGTAGCCAATATATCAGTACTTAAAGGAGTAAAACAAGATAAATAGCATGATTTGTACATCCAACCAGGTTTATTGTGTTATGAATGTGTCCCACAATGCATTTTACTTTCTTTTTCTAAAAACAAACAAAAAATATCAAAACTCCAGTATACATATTTCTCAAAGTATGCAAATTACAGGTGCACAATATGTGGTTGAGGATGCAGGTCAAGGAATTGGTTGTACCTTTCTTCCTTCCCTGAAAGTAGAACAGTTGGGAGTATCATCTTCATGCAGTAAGAACTACCATTTAAAGTAATAGCAGTCTCATATCATAAAAGTTCACAGCATGCTTAACTAACCATGGCAGATGTAATGGCTTAGAAATGAACAATGTAAAAATAAATCAAAAAGCAAACATTTGGACATATTTCTGTTCATAATTTATATTTGAAGACCAGAGTCAATTATATACTGAGATCTAGCAAGATGCAGATGAAAAAGTATTCCTTTTTGTGTGTTATATAATCTTTCATCTCTTACAAAAAGAACATTAAAAAGGTAAACAAAAACAAGAGCTCTAGCTTGGAACCAGAGGAGGGTTCAAATGCTCTTATTCTGACATTTGCTACCTTTGATCTTGACCAACTTATGAGTCATTGTTCTTTCTTCTGTCAAGTATAGATGATGCCTTCCTCAAGTACTTTTAGTGAGGAGAAATTGGATTAATACAAAAAGTCTTTTCATTGTAGACTTTGAATTGAAATGTTCATACCCCTTTTTTCTTTGTTTTGAGCTTTCTCAGAGTAGAAGACATATTGACATCATTGTAATCACAATAAGTTCAAATTGTTTACTAATGCTATTTTGAGTTCTAGTTACTGTACTAGCTACTATTGATACTAGAAAAAAAAAAGGGAAACATAGATCCTGTTTGAGGAGTTCAAAATTTAGTGGAGGTAAAGACAGTAAGTCAATTCAGTGTCTTATGGTATATAATGAAAGCATATATGAAATACTACTATATAATGAAGTACTACTATATAATGAAATACTACCATATAATGAAATACTACTATATAATGAAAGCATATATGAAATACTAAAGGAACACAGATAATGATATAATTGATTCATCCCAGGAAATAAAAGGGAAAAGAGGAGACCAAAAAGAGGAAGTAATATTTGAGCTGTGCCTTCAAGAATAAATAAATTCATTATTTTATAAGGAGTGGAAGTTTGGGTACCATAAGCAGAAGGACCTATTAAGAATTTTGTTTGTTTTGTTGTTGCTGTGAACAGCCAGGAAAGTTATCACAAGAGCAAACGGGCAACCTACAGAATGGGAGAAAATATTCGCACGTTACACATCTGATAAAGGGCTGATAACTAGAATTTATATAGAACTCAGGAAAAATCAGCAAGAAAAAAAATCAAACAACCCTATCAAAAAGTGGGCAAAGGATGTGAACAGAAACTTTTCAAAAGAAGACAGACTAATGGCCAGCAAACATATTAAAAAATGCTCAACATCTCTAATCATCAGGGAAATGCAAATTAAAACCACAATGAGACATTGCTTATTTCCAGTGAGAATGGCCTTTATCAAAAAGTCCCAAAACAATAAATGTTGGCGTGTATGCAGAGAGATAGGAACACTCCTACACTGCTGGTGGGACTGCAAACTTGCACAACCTCTGTGGAAAATAATATGGAGATAACCTCAAAGAGATACAAGTAGATCTACCATTTGATCCAGCAATCCCATTAAGACATCCATATCCAAATGTTTATAGCAGCACAATTCACAGTTGCCAAGATGTGGAAACAACCCAAGTGCCCACCAATACATGAGTAGATTAATAAAATGCAGTATATGTATACCATGGAGTTCTACTCTGCCACAAAAAACAATGGTAATTTAGCACCTCTTGTATTATCCTGGATAAAGTTGGAACCCATTCTACTAAGTGAAGTATCACAAGAATGGACAAACAAGCACCACATGTACTCACCATCAAATTGGGATTAACTCATCAACACTTAAGTCCACATATAGTAGTAACATTCATCGGGTGTTGGGCAGATGGGAGGAGGGAGTAGAGGATGTGTATATTCCCACCTAATGGGTGCAATGTGCACCATCTGGGGGATGGACACGCTTGAAGCTCTGACTCAGGTGGGGCAAGGGCAATATACATAAGCTAAACATTTGTACCCCCGTAATATGCTGAAATAAAAAAAATTAAAAAAAAAAAAAGAATCATGTTTCAAGTGCTTTTATATGTAGTGATCTGAACATGTGGGGAAAACATGTGTTTGTAGAGGTTTACCTCTACAAACTATGCCCTGAGTCATTTTGTAGAAAAAGCCAACACGTGCTTTTTATAACTGTGATACAGGTAACTTGATTGATCTTTTGCTGAATATTATTTTCAATTTATTTGGATTAGACAGAAGGTGTACCATTTCAGAGGCCCATCTGCAAACAACTTTACCATCTAGGATTAGCCACAAAACAGAAATTAGTGAAAATGTTATACAAAAATCTCTGAGTAGAGAAAGAGCTATCACAGGTTCCATGGGCTAATTTTTCATTTATTTTTAATTAAAGAAAGTATATCAGTAAATTTTCAATATATAAGTATGTAGAGGAAAAATAAAAGTTGAGATTTTTAGGTATGCATGACAGATCACACACACACATTTTAATCCATGCCCCGTCTTAAAACCCCAATGTAAGGACAATAAGGTGATTTTTTAAAGGCATAAATCCACAATAGCAAGGAAAACAATATAGGAGATGACAACATAGTAGATGACTGGAAGGTAACATCAACAGACAGAATGAAGTTGAAATCTAAACTGGGTAGGAGGTAAAGCCCAGCGGCAAAGCAATTTGGACCACATGGAAACATGAGGCATCTTTGAATCTGGAAATGGGAGTAGTGCTGAAAAGCAGGAATATTATTACTAGAAAGGATGTTGAAGAAATACGCTACCAGGTTTCCACCTTCAGCTTGGAACCTCAGGTACCTACTCCTCCCTTCCCCTGAGTGAAGGCGGGTAGATTTTCTGGAGAGGTGGAGTCAATGAAATTCTGGGTTTAAGACAACAGGCATGGAAGTTTCAGGGTGGAGGGAGCAAGGTGGGATGTGTATGTGTGGGTGGTGTGGGGATCAGAGACTGCTAAATGTTTTTAAATTGTTGTTTAAAATCATGTAGAACTGTTTGACTATTTTAACTACATAAATAATAGTAAACAAATTAAAAGGAGAAGTTTCCTTTCTCCACACTGTAGGACTTGACAATCAGGAAATTCTCTCAGGCCCTCACACAGAACCATTTTGTTTTGGATACATGTGGATGGCTATAACAGTGTAATTTATTATACTTCAGTATTTTGGAGGAAGGGAAGGGAAGGATTCACATATATACACAAAGGAACTTATTTTCTTCTTATCATTTTACTTTTTACCATTTTTCTTCAATAAAATATCAAAATACGCAAAGTTAAATTTATTACAAGCACTGTTCTGGTTTCAGGTGTCATAGTCTTAGAATAGAACCAAAGGGTTGGACACGCTTGAAGCTCTGACTCGGGCAGGGCAAAGTCAGTATATGTAACCTAAACATTTGTACCCCTGTAATACGCTGAAATTTAAAAAAATAAAAGAACTAGGGCTTTTAAGTTTCATCCTATCTCTGGTTCAATCTCCTGCAAATAACTCATTGACTGATGCTCAGTTTTTCATCAAATGTAAAGATTTGCATCTTGTTTAGTCAAACACATAACAATGTTGATTTAATGCCCAACAGTAAGCTGAGCAGTGAGTGGGACTTCTTCCCTGCAAAAAAATGGCATCTAATCTTGGTGCCACTGGGAACTTTCTTATTACCAAGGTGTTTCTTATGCCTAAAAGGCATCTCACATATTGATTATATGACTAAAAATAACCTGATTTTTTTTTAATTCAAAATTTTTCCTTCCAGATTAGTGTGGTTTTTTCAAAGTATTCTTGCTGGAAAATTAGATACTAAATTGTGCATCATGTTGTTTTACAATTCTTCCTTTGATTTTTCTTTGGAACCTGAAACATGGTTTTTGTCTTGAGAATAGATCAGTGTAATTTGAAATCAAGTCCAGTAAATAAGTTAGATAAGAAAGTCAATAAATTCCATTTTGAAAAATAAAGTCGAGGAGGGACAATAAAATTTCATGTGTGACTACTGAACAATTCTAACTACAGCAAATTTTTTTCTAGGTGACTATTTTGAAAGAGATTATCCATTGGATATATAGATTTTTTAACAGATAATATGGCTCATGGCTAAACACTCACACAACTTAGACCTTACTGCTCAGTTGCATGTTGATTTAATGCTTTTATTTATTTTCTTTTTGTATGTGTAGCTGCAGCCATGGCAGCTTCATTTATCTTAATTTGTCAACAACTATGAGGTTGTTATTATGTTAAGTTCAGTGCAGCATCATAATCAATCAGATAATTAAAATACTTCTTTGTTGTACATAATGAATTTAATAATGGAGATAATGCACATATATTCAGAGATTGCTGGAGTTTGCACAGAGCATAAAGCAAAAGCACAATGTATCTTCCGAATATGTGGACGAGAGCCCAGTTACAGTTCTGCAGATTGTAGCAGTGACAGGGGTAATCGGAGAGGTGGTTAGAAGGTGGGTTAGTTGTTAAGGATTTATAAAATCATGGAATGTGAGCCTCTAGATCTTTTAGTCAAATTCTCTAATTTTATAGAGGACTAAACTGAGGCCCAGAGAGGTGATTTTCTTAAGACAAATGGAAGAGTGGGACTCAAATTCTAGGGTTGTGCACTTAATGATTGAAGTCTCCTTTCATTTCTTTGTGGTCTCTTCCCTGCTTTAAGCTTCAGGCTACTTTTGAAGTAGGTAGTTTGTCTCTAATGCTTTCTTGCCTAAAATCGTACCTATCTTTCTATTTCTTTCTTCCCCAAGCCTCTGTACTAAAATTTCCTCTCCAAATTTCTTTCCTCTCAACTCCAAATTCTTTCATATTAAAGAAGGTTCTGAAGACCTCTGATCTAAGCTGGCATAAACCTGCCATGGAGTGAGGTAAAAAAGCTAAGAGGTCTTTGCCTTCAAACCTTTAACAGCTGAAACCTCTGTCAGAGAATTTCTAGCAATTCTTTTTTTTTTTTTTTGGAGAGAATTTCCCAGTCCCTTAGTATAATAAAACTGTCCTAAAAAATATGAAAAAGATAGGTAATCAGATCCTTTCTCTCCTCCTCTCAGGAGGATTCATTATGCTGTTTAGGTCATGGTTCTTTATTGTCTGGTTAGAAGGATGGGTGGAGAAGAGAACTGAAGGAAGCCAGGCAAAGCCAAATTAATTCTCATTATGAGCCTACACCTAGGCGTGGAAGAAAAGGAAAGTTCCAGAAGGCAAGAAGAGGACAGCAAGGCACAGGAGATGAAGAAATAAACCTAAGAATTTTGAAATGAGGGTGAGAAAAGCAGGTCGTTTTTGAGTGGAAATTCAGAGAGGCAGAGATTAGTAGAGGAGATTTTAAGAATTTTTATTTTTAATATGAATCATTAGATGCAAGTCTTCCTTTTTAGCTTTGCCAAAAAGACTTCAGTATAGCCATAGTGCTTTTCAAATCTTTTGGGAGTTGAATTTTTGCTTTATTGGGTGTGTCAACAAGCTGAGGTGGGCCTCCAAGCTAGAGCAAGAAGACCAGTTTTATTTGGAAAATACAGCTGTCTCTTTTTGATGTAGTCCCTGTTTCCCACAATGCCTGGCCCAATTTTTCACAATCTTCATTAATAGGAAAAATAATTGCGTGGTAGGAACCAAGAGTCTGAGCTGGAATGTGAATTTAATTAATGCTTATAAACAGTTGAGAGGAGGAAATGGTGACCAGCGTGCTAAGTGCTTTTACTGTCTTCTCTATTTTTGAGATGTTATAAAGATTAACTATGGCAAATGAAATCTGTTCACTCACTGGCTGGTTAACAAGTCCAGTCCCTGACCTATGAGATTAAATTTTCCAATAGCACTTTGAAGACACTGTCATTAGTAGCTCATCCCATAATTTGCGTCCTTTATTTATGATATGGGTGAAGACAAGCCCTATATGCACTTATTATACAACTTTAAGAAATATCTGGGACAGGATTAGAAACATGTAAAGAACATTTTTCAACCTTCTTGGCATCGCTTTTCCCACCATAACTCCAAGCCCTCATTATCTCCTGGGCTGGAGTGTGACATTAATCCAGATGACTGTTTGTTTCATTGCAGCTTCTATTTGCCATCACAATAAAAACAGAAGTGGCAAAATATTAGAGACAAAATGGATAGTGCTAAAAAATTACAGTTTAACTTCTCATTTATCAATGTAATTGGAAGTTACTAGCAGGGTGTGTGGTGTCAGTGTTTCCATCAGGGCATGAGTAATTTATTTATGCAGCATAATTTATCCTTCTGAGGTTCTAATGAGGACTGCTTAATTCAGGTTTTAATCAAACCTGACAAATCATGGTTGAAGTTGGCAATGGGCTTGTTCACAGGTGCCATTTCCCTGCAAATTTGACGTAGCTTAGATTCATCTCCTTCCCCTCATGCTCCTTTCAGACTTCACCTATTATAACAAAGCAAAACAAAAAAAATACTGGTTTACCTTAACACCAAAATGACAAATGTTTCTCATTCTTTTTTTTTTTTTTGACTATTTTGTGCCATTAGTAGTAGCTATTTTTATTTATTACATTTTTAAATATGGGAAATATTGAATAAGAAAAAAATTATTTTTTAAACATACAAATCTATCTTGTTTTACCAAATACATGCATTCCTTGAGCAGTTTCATGTACCAAATTTCATTCTTATTCAATAATCCACTTGATTCAGACAGGAACCATTTGCTGACTGGTGGGGGAAGGATGCACCAACTCAGATGCACTTAGCAACTCCACAGCCTGAGAGCTGACGTCTTGTTTGAAAAACAAAACCAGTCTCTTTCCAGCAGAAAGGACCATAATCAATGAAAGAGTCACAACACAAAGAGAAATGATGGTTTAATGTATGGATTTTAATATGTGCAAAATTGCATGTTAGGGCCTATAATCTTGACCACTACCATGAGATATTGAAAAGATATTTAATAAATTTGCTCCATCCCCAAGAATAGAATTACCACCTGTAAAAAGAGCAAAATGTATTCTTTTCACTTAAGTTTCTCCCTAAAGCAACTTTATTGTTACATGCAGCCTTTCACTTTCTAAATCCCTTTAACATGTATTATTTCATTTTTCTTCAAAATAAACACATAAAGCAGGTAACACACAGAGCAATGGCTCATTTTACAGTCAAACAAACAAAAGTAGAGAGGGTAATTTATTTGCCCAAGGCCATACAGTTAGGGGCAATGGAATCTGACTCAAACCCAGTGACATTGTCTCCAAGACTGTCCTTTCCATTGCTGCAGTCTCTCATCGACGTTAGCAGAGACCAGCCTTTGATAGAATTCTTGCTGTACCTAACATCATCTTTACCACGATCTGGATTCTGGAAAATAAGACACTTCATTTATGCCTCCTGTAATTCTTTGGAAGATTGTGAATACAGAACAACCTCTTAGGTCTTATTTGTAATTCCAAGATATTTGCTATATGTTAATATCAAGCCTATCAAGTGCAGACACTTTTGACTTACGAGAATACTAAGTCCTAACTATAGGTATCAGGCATACTACTCTAAAATCTGGTACTGTTGTTTTTCCCTCCAAGCATGATAGCAAATCCCCAATCTTAGTCTTTTGCTGTAGCTTGTAGTAGTATTTTGCTGGCAGGAACCTAAGAGAACACATAAAAAATAGCATATTTATTAAAAACAAGAGAAACTGAGGACCAATGAGATTTAGTATTTTATTTAAGGACAATTACTATTCAGTGCCAAAGTCTCTCACTCTTTAGAACATCTGAGTTGACAACCATTGCCTCTATGGATGTATTAAAAAAACTATTTACCAAAATTCTACTCTAGGCATTACTGAGGTTTTGCACAGAATTGGGTAAGGGAACACCTGTGGATGGACTTATTCCTTAAGCAGTGGAGGGCTAGCGTCAGAGCCAATTGGAGATCCCAGGTTATAGCCTCACTTTCTGCAACTGGCATATCCTTACTTATTAAACAACATCACCCAGTAAGATTCTCTGGTCCTTCTGTTTTGGAAAAAGTTGCTTTCATTTTTATAGAGGTTACAGGTAGAATCTTAAAAAATTGACTCCTAGCCTATCAATACTGGACATGGAGAAAATCTGGGGGCCACAATGCGGAGGTGAATAGCATGTGGAGGGTCAGGCTGCGCACACTGAGGATAGGTAATCTCAAAGTTTGGGGCAAAGGCCCCAATAATTGGTTAACTTTTCTTGATAATACCCCTCATTGCTATGACTTTGGGAGAATACTGAAACAGGGAGGGGATTCTAAAATGTTGAAATTACAGAAGGCATTTAAAAATGTACATTTTCAAGAATGAGTCAAGAGAGGAGGCTGAGCACATGAGCTTATCTGTCTTCTCTAGCCTAAGCCCAGTGATATTGCAGACTGATTTTTAAACCCATAAACATTTTGGAAATCACGGAAGAAGCAACAGCAGGAAACAACAGATTATGAAGAATTTCAGGAAGATTAAAAGCAGATGGGTTCTGATTGACAGAAAAACTAGGATAGAAATAAAATAGTCCCAAACTGGCACAGAGAAGAACCGCCAGAAAGGAAGATCTGGAGAAACTTCAAGCTTAGAATTGAGTGTACACATCAGAAATTAGCATTAATGCTATCAACAGGATAATTTCTTAAAAGATATCTTAGATAGCATTCTTCCTCTCAATCTCCTCTACCCTTTTAAAGAAACATACAGCTTTAAATTTGTCCCAGGATGAGGTGTGGAGAATGGCTTACCAATTAGTGGGCTCTGCATATAGATTGTTCTTATATTAGATATTAAAGATGAACAGAGAAGCAGGGTAGACTTTGGGGGTAACTGTGGATATTCACAATAGAAAAATTGTAAATATCCTTTATAAGTAAAATATACTAATGTTTTTCACTTCCTCAGAGCCTTTCTTACTTTGGTTAACTTGGGAGTCCTTATCCTGCCTGTTCACACCCAATCATGCACAATAAGGGGAGCTTATCAAGTGGTTCACCACACCCATTTATAGAGAATCTATAGTCCTATTGTTAGCACCCCACGACACACACATATACACACTGTGCTACCACCACCGCCATGGAATATAGGAAATGAAACATCAAGACCTCAAAGGCAAATCAAATTGGGTGCTTACATTAATGCATCTAGATCTTCACTTAAGAATACAAAATGAAGAATCATCAAACACTTGAGATAAATCAACAGTATAGAGAGGAGGACCATATGAATAAACAGGACCAACTCCGGTAAAAATAGAGATAATTTTGGAAATAAAATATAACCTTATACAAACTTATGTTTTAGTAAATGTAGAGACTGGGGATAATTGAAAATTCTTAAACAAGATGAAGAAACTGTGAAAAATGAGCGAGAAAACAAACACACTGTCTATTAAAACAACAATAACAAGAATCAAGGGAAAGGGTAAAAATTCAGATGACTATTGCTGAAGAGTAAATTATTACTCTGAAAGTTAAATTTAATGTTTAAGGTGAGACCAGAAAGAATGAAGGGAGGCAATAATCAAAGAAATTATAAAATAAAAATTCCTTGAGTTGTAGAAGGACTCAAATCCTCAATTTGTAAAAGCCCTCTCTATATAATACTATGCTGGAGAAAATAAAAATAAACATCTAGACAAATTCTGGTTAAATTTCTGGACTCTAAAGACAATGAGAAAAACTAAAAGTTTCCAAAGAGAACAACAAAAAAGTTACTTACTGATAGGTACTGTTGGTTGTCTGCCAGTAATCTGTTCCCAAATCTTCTATTTTTTGCTAGAACTCTGCTTTTATCAGGCAATTAGTAAGCTGTGTGTTTTTTTAGAGAAGGCAGACCTCTTCCCCAAGGGGAAGAATTGTCATGCTCTTATTCCATTTGCAAGAATTGGTTTGGGCATGGAAACATAATTAAATTCTGGTTCATGAAACAAAAGAGGAAGTCTGTCTTTGGAAAAAAGGTTTGCTGTTTTGAAGATAGAGATAAAAAACAGAAAACAAACAAACAAGATGTTGTCAAGGGTGCATGTGATTCATGGAATTCTGGCAGACATATTTTGGCTATAAGGTTATCTGGTCAACATAATTTAGAGAGCATTAAAAAAAAAGTAGAAAAGTAGTTGGGCCTGGGAGTGGTGGCTCATGCCTGTAATCCTAGCACTTTGGGAGGCTGAGGCAGGAGGATTGCTTGAGCTCAGGAGTTTGAGAACAGCCTGAGCAAGAGCAAGACCTTGTCTTTACTAAAAATAGAAAAATTAGCTGGGTGTTGTAGTATGTACCTATAGTCCCAGCTACGTGGGAGTCTGAGGCAGGAGGATCCCTTAGCCCAGGAGTTTGAGATTGTAGATGCTGCTGCTGCTACACTCTATCCAGGGCAACAGAGTGAGACTCTGTCTCAAAAAAAAAAAAAGTAGTTGGGTCCTTAGGTACATTTCTGCAACACTGAATTAACACACATTGATACTATGCTATTACTAGCCTACATGGTGAAGAGTTTGATTTTTGTTTGTTTTACTCTTTGAGTTAAGTATTCTCTAACCTGCAACTGTAGCAGACTAACTGTACGCTTATAAAAGATGAAGAACATGAGTGGTGTCACAATTCCCAACTACAACTTTGGCTACTCGAAAACAGCAAAAAATAACTTCCAAATTGTAAATGATCTCTTAACATAGAATTCTCTACCAAGTTAAACTAAAATCATATATCTGGGTAAAATATTCATTTTTGCACAGGCAAGACTTCAAAATGTTTCACCACTCATACAAAGTCTATGGAACAAAAAGATGATATGCTGATATAGTTCTGCAACATGAAAAAGGAGTGAAATTACAAAAAAGGATATATTACATAAGCAAAAACAAAAACACAAAGCCAAAAAAATGATTGTAGTAGAAATCAAGTATTCAGAAAAGGCTAAGCAAGATAGAAATAAAAAAAAACTTTATATTAAACATTATAATCTCAAAGACTTACTTTAAAGTGACAAAGTTTTAATAATATTATTAACAGATGCTGTTATGGATGCAGAGGGCAAGGAATGCTTATGCACTGTTTGTGGGAGTACAAATTAGTACAAGCTGAGTGGGCAACAGTATGGGGATTCCTCAAAGAGCTACAAATAGAACTACCATTTGATCCAGCAATTCCATTACTGGGCATCTACCCAAAGGAGAAGAAGACATTGTATAAAAATCACATCTTCACTTTGAATGTTTATAGGAGCACAATTCACAATTGCAAAGATGTGGAAACAACCCAAGTGTCCACCAATACATGAGTGGATTAATAATATGTGATATACATACACAGTGGAGTTCTACTCAGCCCCCCAAAACAATGGTGATCTAGCACCTCTTGTATTATCCTGCATAGAGCTGGAGCACATTCTACTAAGTGAAGTGTCACAAGGATGGAAAAACAAGCACCACATGTACTCACCATCAAATTGGTATTAACTGATCAACACTTATATGATCAACCCCTTATGTGCGCATACAGTAGTAACATTCACTGGGTGTCAGGCAGATGGGAGAGTGAGGAGGGGATGGGTATATTCACACCTAATGGGTGCAGTGCGCACCATGTGGGAGATGGACATGCTTGAAGCTCTGACTCTGGTGGGGCAAAGGCAATAGATGTAACCTAAACTTTTGTACTCCTGTAAGATACTGAAATAAAAATAAATAAAATTAAAAAAAAGAAAGCTAAAGTGGATAAAATAGCAGATTGGACACAGCTGAGATGATTCATAATATGGAAAATAGATCAGTAGATAATATCGAGACTAAAGAATGCAAAGAAAGAAGGAAAACACAGAAAAGATCATGAGACGTATGAAAAGAGTAGCAATATGACACTCTGGCAATCTGTTGCTATTGTCTAATTTTTTAATCTTTTTTTTAATTTCAGCATATTATGGGGGTACAAATGTTTGGGTTACATATATTGCCCTTGCCCCACCCCCCGTCAGAGCTTCAAGCCTGTCCATCCCCCAGATGGTGCGCATCGCGCTCATTATGTATGTGTATACCCATCCCCTCCTCCCCTCTCCCATCTGCCCGACACCCGATGAATGTTATTCCTATATGTGCACTTAGGTGTTGATGAGGTAAAACCAATTTGATGGTGAGTACAAGTGGTGCTTGTTTTTCTATTCTTGTGATACTTCGCTTAGTAGAATGGGTTCCAGCTCTATCCAGGATAGGAGGTGCTAGATCACCATTGTTTCCTGTAGCTGAATAGTACTCCATAGTGTACTTATACCACATTTCTCTTCTCTTGCTCCTGTCAATTGGTTTGTCAGGGAATATTTTTATTTAAACCCCAGACAGTGTATATGAGAAATCCTAGAATCTCTGAATAGCATTATTTTCCTTCGTAAAACATTTTGTGTAGTTAATGACAGGCAATTAATGTAGGTATATATCACCTTAATCTAATCAAAGATTGAGCCAATTCAAGACTGTCTTCCAGTCTATTATGTAATGAAGAAGAAAACCATGCATGTAATTGGAGTCCCTAAGTAAGAGGAGATAGAGAATAGTGCAGAAGCAATATTTGAAGAGATTGTAGACAAGAACTTTCCAGAAAATAAAAATAAATAAATAAAAGTATAATTCCATCATAAAGACATTCTAAGGCTCTGGACTGGAAAATTGACTTGGCTTATTAGTTTGAATATCAAGCATTTTAGTTTAAGAAATATTTCTATCTGCATATGGTAACCTAATCTTTGATAAACCAGACAAATATATACATT
>CAUYRT010043788.1:0-14666 GCA_963574885.1 Lepilemur ruficaudatus
TGAGAAGAAATATTAATAATACATACATCTGAAAAAAATCTTGGTTTCAGAATATAGAGAGAAACCTTACAATTAAAGAGCATAAGATATTCTATAATAAAGACATCTGCACCCGAATGTTTATGGCAGCACAATTCACTATTGCTAGGTCATGGAAACAACCCAAGTGCCCGTGAATTCATGAGTGGATTATTAAAATTTGGTATATGTTTACAATGGAATATTACTCAATTTTAAGAAACGACAGTGAGCTAGCACCGCTTATATTATCCTGGACTGAGGTTGAGGCCATTCTTCGAAGTGAGGTGACACAAGATTGGAAGAATGGGCTCCACATGTACTCGCCATCAAATTGGTACTGACTGATTAACACTATGGTGCTCAAATGGTGGTAGTGTTCACCAGGGATTCGGGGGTTGGGAGTATAGACCCACATCTGAGGGATGCGGTGAGCATTGTGGAGGGGAGGGGCATACTATTAACCTATGCTAGGGAGAGACAAGTTACAAAATGTGACCAAAAGAAGAAAAGAAAAAAAAAACACTGAGTAAAGAAATTAGAGACAAAATTCCCATATTATATAATTCCACTCATATGAAATGTCTAGAAAAGGCAAAGCTATAGAAAAAGGGAGCAGATTTGTGGGTCCCTGTAGTTGGGGATGGGAATTAGGGGTCTCAATAGGGGGAAGGAAATGTTCTAAAACTGATTTTTGTGAATAGCTGTACAACTTGGTAAATTTACTAATAATCATTTAATTGTACACTTAAAATGGATTAATTGCATGGTACGTAAATTATATTTCAATAAAGTTGTTTTTCTTTTTTAAAAAAAAGTCAATAAATCCATCACATACCTTTACGTTTTGTTAGCTCTTTCAAAGAACAGAAGTTCTGGGTCTTTTTTTGTTTTGTTTTTGTAATTATGTGACATTATGAATCTCTGCTTATTTTAAGATAACTAAACTATTCTCCTATGTAATATTCTAGAAGTTATATAATATTAGCATTTACATTTAGATTTATGAGCAACTTCCAATGAATTTTTTATGTATAACTTGTCATAAAAATTTATATTCATTTTTCCCTGTGGGTGTTGATTTGTTCTAGCAACATTTTGAAAACACTTATCTCGGCACTTTTATCAATTATCAATTGACCATACATTGTGCATCTATTTTTGGACCATTTATCCTATTATGCTGACCTATGTCTGTGCTCATACAAAAAACAAGCTGCCTCGAGTACTGGAACTTCACTGCTAGTGTTCAAATTGAGTAATGTAATTACTCCATTTTTTCTCCTTATTTTCTAAAAGATTTTAACTACTCTAGTTGTTTCTATTTTGCTTTTATACATAAATTTTATAACGAGTTTTTATAATCAATTTATATTTTCATATAAATTACCTGTGTTGGAGGAGGTATTACTGACATCTAAGAAAAGATTTAATCTTGAAGAATGCCTTCTAGAGTGGTGGCATAAGAAGCTCCATGAATATTCCCAACTCTAATTATAGGTGAATACAATAACGATAACAAATGAAAGTCTCTAGAAATTGTCTTATGGTTCTACAGAAAAATGAAGAAATACTTATTCAAAAAATATAATAAGTTGAGTAGAAGCAGCCAGTCTGTGTCACTTGAGCCAAGACCTGTTCCTTTTCGCCACAGCTCAGTATGATGAACCTCTACTCTGGGTAGATGGCGGGCAAGAACAAAGTCCTCACTCTCTATTCAGGTCTCATTCTATGGCTATGATGTTTCGCTTGGAGAGAAGGACCACCAATATTTCATGTCTCCCCCTAGTTTTGAATTTAAGAACCTCTATACAAGGAAAAAATAGCCAAGAGTTTTGTGGCTCACTTCCTTCTCCCAGAAGATACAAAATACCAAGACTCACGGGAAAATGCTAACACAGCATTTAGAGGAAACTATATGGCTGCAAATATCTATATCTAAAAAAGAAGAAAAATTTCAAAACAATAACTTAAACTAGCACCTTCAAGCACTTTAAAAAGAGTTAATGAGGTCAGGCATGTAAATGAGGCTCATACCTATAATCCCAGCATGTTGGGAGGCAAAGGTGGAAAGATTGCCTGAGGCCAGGAGTCTGAGACCAGGCTGAGGTAGAAAGATTGCTGGAGGCAAGGAGTCTGAGTAGGCTACATAGCGAGACCCTGACTCTACAAAAAATAATAATAATAAAAATTTAGCTAAGCATGGTGCCATGTACCTGTAATCCTAGCTACTTGGGAGGCTGAGGCAAGAGTACTGTTTGACCCCAGGAGTTTGAGGTAACAGTGAGCTATGATCACACCACTGCACTCCAGCCTGGGCAACACAGTGATACTCTAAAAAAAAAAAAAACAAACAAAAAAAATAGAGTAAACTAAACCAAAGGGAAGGATAGAGAAGATAATAAAAATTAGAGCAAAACTTAATGGAATGGAGAGAAGAAATATGAAATAGAGAAATCAATGAAACCAAAATTTTATGCTTTGAAAAGATAGAAAACAATTGGCAGAATTTTTGCTAGACTGACCACATTAAAAAAAAGGAATAAGACTCAAGTTTCTAAACTCTAAAATGAAAGAAGTTACATCAAGAAAATGTTGTAAGAAAATAACTATCAACAATTTCATACCCTCAAATAGATAACTAAAAGAGTGGTACAAAATACAGAAAGTGACTCAGGAAGAATTAGACATTTGA
The DNA here is from genome assembly GCA_963574885.1 of Lepilemur ruficaudatus. Lineage (NCBI taxonomy): Eukaryota > Metazoa > Chordata > Mammalia > Primates > Lepilemuridae > Lepilemur > Lepilemur ruficaudatus. The sequence continues at coordinate 2,714 of CAUYRT010043788.1, forward strand.
ATGGACCTATACCAGTAGACATATCAAGTTTATGATTTAAAAATAGACACTCTGGCTCACTTGATTTCTCTAATAAATTTTACCAAAAATTAATGAAGAATTAATACAATATCATCATAAACCCTTGCAAAAAATAGCCAAGGTGGGAACCCTTTCTAATTCATTCTATGAATCCAGCCAGTATTTGCCACATAAACAAAACCAGATAAAAATATTATAAGAAGGGAAAACTGTAGACCAATATTCTTGATACAAATAGATGCAACAATCCTCAAAAATATATGCTGTAACCCAACAATATATAAAATATATATATATAAAATAATTATATACCACAATCAAGTGGAATTTATTCAAGGTATGTGAGGCTTTCCAATACTCAAAAATCAATTATTATAATTGACATCAAGAAGATAAAGAAGAAAAATCCTATGACAATTGATGCAGAAGAAATCATTTGACAAAATCTAACACATAAAAATTCTCAGTAAAATAGAAATAAAGGCCAACTTTCTCAATTTGATAAAGTGTATCTGTGAAAAAAACAAAAACAAAAAAGCCTACAGCTAACATCATACTTAGCAGTAAGAAAATCAATGCTTTCCCCCTGAGAATGAGAACAAGGCAAGAATATTCTCTCTCTCTCCTCTTATTTAACATTGTACTGAAAATCCCAGCTAGTTCAATAATACAAGAAAAGAAAAGAAAATGTATACAGATTGGGAAGGAAGAAATATCTTTTTTTCCCCCAAATGACTTGATTGTTGATGTCATACATAAACTAGAAAACTCCTGGAATTAATAAGCAGTTATAGCAAGGTTGTAGCACACAAAGTTACTATACAAAAGTCAATTTCTTTCTTATAGACCAGAAATAAACAACTGGAATTTGAAATTAGGGAAAAGAGCACAATTTAAAATAGCACGAGAAAGTAAATAGGAATAAATCTAACAAGACGTGTTTAGGATCTATATTCAGATCACAAAAGTCTGATGAAATAAATCATAGAAGATCAAAATAAATAAATAGATATTCTACGTTCATGGATTAGAAGGTTCAGTATTGTTAAGCCAATTCTCCTCAACTCGATTCATAGATGTAATGCTAATCAAAACCCCAGCAAGATACTTTGTAGAAATAGACAAACTCATTTTAAAGGTTATGTGGAAAGTCAAAAGACCATGAAGAGTTCACAAAATATTAAAGGTAAACAAACTTGGAGTACTCACATCTCTTGATTTTAAGATTTGCTATGAAGCCACAATAATCAAGATAATGTGATATTGGCAATGAATAGACACATAGATTAGTAAAAGAAACTGGAACCCAGAAATAGACTCACCTGTGTAATCTTTGACAAAACACCAAAGGGAATTCTATGGGAAAAAATAGTATTTCAACAGATATTACTGGTACAATTGGATGTCTGTATTCTAAAATAAACTGAACTTAGACTTAACACCTTTCATAAAAACAAACTCAAAATGGATCATGGGCCTAAATGAAAAAGTAAAACTATGAAACTTCTAAAAGAAAACATAGAAAATTTAGGTGATCTTGTGTTTGGGTGATGAGTTTTTAGATACGACACCAAAAACACCATTCATGAAGGAAAACATTGGTAAATTGGATGTTATTACCATTAAAAACGTCTGCCCTGCAAAGGACACTGTTAAAAGAATGGAAAGAAGAGCCCCAGACTGAGAGAACGTGTTTTGAAAGCACCTGTGTAATAAAGGCTTGTGTCCAAAATATACAAAGAAAACTGAAAAATGAAACTTCAAATATAAGAAAACACACAGCCCAGTGAATAAATGGGCAAAAGATCCAAGCAGACACCTCACCGAAGAAGATACACAGATGGCACATAAGCATATGAAAATATTCTCAACATTATTTCCCCTTAGGGAATTGCAAATTAAAACAAAATGTTCTAATACCACACACATATTAGAATGGCTAAATTCCCAAAAAAACAAATTTAAAAAACCCTGACAATACCAGCTGCTGGCAAGGGTGACGAACAGGAAATCTCATCCATTGCTAGTGGGACTGCAAGGGGCACAGCCACTCAGGGAAATGGTTTGACAGCTTCTTACAAAGCTAAACATAGCCTTACCATACAATCTGGCAAACACACCTCTAGGTATTTACAAGGCTGATTTGAAAACTTACGTCCACACAAAACCTGCACATAAAATGGTTATAGCAGCTGTATTCACAATCTCCCAAAATTGAAAGCAGCAAGGTGCCCTTCATCAAGTGAATAGATAAACTATGGTATATCCATATGATAGAAAATTATTCAGCAATAAAAATAGAGCTCTATCAAGCTACAAAAAGACATGAATGAGTCTTAACTGCATATTGCTAAGGGATGGAAGCCAGTCTGAAAAGGCTACATACTGTATGATTCCAGGGCTGATAGATAAGACGGGGGGATTTGCGGGCGGTGAAAATTTTCTGCGTGATACTGTAATTTTTACCTAACAATGCGATGCATTTGTCAAAATCTGTTGAACTTTACATCACAGAGTGTAAGCTTTCATGCATGCAGATGAAATCAGATCACTTAGGAAATCAGGGGACTCTCAAGACCGATTGCAAACGTGACAAAGAAATCTCACTGTATTAAAAATGTATGGTGGGACAACCTCCCTAAAGGGAATGGGGAAATACTGCTGACATAAGTAACCTTGAATATGAGAGTAATCTGTAAAATTTAATGCAAAAGAAACTTTACATGATCATTGTACTCCAATTAATAAAGTTGTTCACTAGGAGGACACAGGTTAAGAATTCTGATCCTGTCATACGTGTACACTGAACTTGAACAATTAAGCAAGTGGATGGCAAATGGTGAAATTTGGGTTTCTCATCATTGGCGGGGAGTGTGTAGAACAGTAGGGAAGAAGCTAGAATCATCCATGTGGTAACAGGTCAGTGTTGGAGATGTCGGTGTGAACTCAAGCTTAGTTTAATATAGTTATAGATGGTCATATGTAGAAATACCTGGAGATACATGTGTATACATGAGATAGTGTACACTCACATGTTGTTTTCATCCTGTCAGCTCAGAGTATCCAGAAGAAAAACTCAGTAGCAAGAAAGACACAGATCTTGGTTTCTAATATTATTCTCCTCCAAAAGAAATCAGGGTTTCTTGGAAAAATGGCTGGTTCTAGTATTGGAGCAAAAAAAAAAAAAAAATTGTAAGATAGGCCTGTAACATCTTGTAGTGCCAGAAGGTAATGAAGTGTTCAAACACACACACACACATACACACACACACACACACACACACGACACATGATAGGGGCATGTCCAATGGACATAGGAACTAACCATCTGGAAAGAGTTCTTAATGGCCAAAGCTGGAACAATTTGGGAAACACAATAAATAAAGTAATATTGAATAATAGTCCAAAGTTTAAAATAGATATCCAAGAGACCATACTGATACAAATACACGATTAAATAAAAAAAATACACAGAGGAGAAGAGACAGACATTCTGTGCATAAAATTCCAAATAATTTATGTAGATACTCCCCTCTCCGGGAGTTGGAGCATAACTCTCAACTCCTTAAGTGTGGTCTGCGCAGAGAGATTTCCTACAAAGAGTGCAGTATGGGAAGGGAGTTGGGGGAAGAGTAAATTTAAGTGGTGAAACCTGTCCCTGTCAATCCCTTTCTTAGCCAGATGATCAGCATCAACAGTGCCAAGTCATATCGACAGTATGAACCCTTGGTATGACATGGTGCCAGTGGCGTCTTACCTCTATGGTCTTCCCCTCCAAAACATAACACCTGTATAATCATAAGAACATCAGATAAATCCTAATTGAGGGATATTCTACTAAATACTTGACTAGTACCCCTAAAAACTGTTAATGTCATCAGAAGCAAAGTTTGAGAAACCATCACAGCCAAGGTGGTTGCCTAAGGAGACATGACTACTAAATGTAATGCAGAATCCTGGAGGGGAACTCAGGACAAAAAAAGACATTGGAGAATAACAAACAGACTCTGAAGGAAGTATGGATTTTTGTTCATAAAAATATATTGATATTGGTTCATTAGTTGTAAAAAATGCACCATACTAACAAAGCATGTTAATAATCAGAGAAACCGAGTGTGGGCTAAATAGAGACCCTCTGTACTATCTTCACGGTTTTTCTGTATATTTGAGATTGCTCTAAAAGTAAAGTTTATTGAAAAATTGACATGCAATGACTATAGTCGATTGGAGAGCAGACACTGAAGAGGTCTCTGACATGTTATCCTTTCAATTGATCAGTTCTGCATACATTAATCCGCGGATAAATGAATCTGCCGTGGGATGACTTACACGTGAATACACTATTGAAGGTTTCTCTCCAAGTTTGAATTTATTTAAAAGTTTTTCCAAAGGACATTTACAATTCCTCTTACTAAGAGTATTATCAATTCTACTGAATTATTTTTCAAAGTTTAGAATGTATGAGTGGTATTCAAATACATACTACAGACACAGGTACTTACGGGGGAAGAGCGAAATGCAACAGTGCTGGACCACTAAAAACCCACAACATTCTTCATGATGCTCTGAGAACAGAAGGAGGGGATAAAAGTTCTCAGGAGTCAGGTAGGTACTAGACACATGTACCTGTCCCATATATGGCTCAGGAGTGCATGCCTAGGAGCAGACTGAGATCTGGCAGTAAAGAAATGCTGCAAAGTAAAACTATTTCTAGGTGGAAGCCACAAATTTACAGCAGAGATAATTGCAATAACACTATTCTTATTAAATATTTCAACCAACTGTGTCTTAAAGACTGTATGCTGGATATTAAATGGGAACAGGACAGCTGCTTCCATGAAGCCAAGTTGGCTAAAGTGCGTCCATTATGAAGAGGCAGTATTCCATCTATATCAATATGTTTACTCTGAAAACTGTAAGAAACATGATGTCTTTCAAAACGCTTCCCAAAGTGTGTGCTACTTTCTGAGTAGCAATGAGTGTCTTGGGCACCTTGGGCTCTCGAGTCTTCCTCTATAGGTTCAGATCATCTCAAGGGCCTGGCTGTACTGGCTTCTGGTCCACATGCTGTCAACTCAGAAAAATTCCTCACCTTCTACACAATCACTAACGCATACCAAAGCCTTTCTTACAACAATCGTGTATTTACTAGTTATACTTAAAGATTTAGGACATGGGAGAGAAAGACAATGAAGTGCATATAGAAACATCAAACACCACTTCAAATTGAACCCCAGGCACCCACCAGCATTCTTAAAAAAATTCTTCAATTCCTTATCACCAGGAATTTTCCCTGTTTCACCCCTGTTTGGTTCGTCAGCTTTTAGGAACTAAAGCCATATGAGTGGTTACTCTCAATTCATTTATCTTCCTTTACTTCCTCTCACCTCCTAATTACCCCCTTGTCATTTCAAATCATTTGCAGTGGCTTACGGGCTACCATGTTGTATTCCCCAAACACCACAGCCACACTGTGCCACACGCTGGTGTGGGTAAGCCCAGAACCTCCGTGATCACTCTCTGAAAGAAAACAGGGGCCTCCGCCTTCATGAAGAATGGTCACGGCAAATGGGCATTCTCCCTTTGCACGGCCTTCTTGTCTTCCTCAGACAAGAAGAAACATTTGAAGAGTTTGGAGACAATAGGCGCCGTTGCGGGATTGGATGGCCCCTGTCGTCCTGACGATGGCTGCGTTCTTCTTTTGTCATCACAAGGAAATTAAAGTCTTTATGTCTTCGAAGGCTCTTTAAAATTCTTTTATGTCGAACTCCCCTGATGAAGGCTGGATCCTTCTATTGTCACTACAAGGGTAGTAAAGTCTTTATAAGTCTTTGTAGACTCTTTAAATTTCTTTTATGACTAACTTCTTTTACAATTATAGAAATATGTGCTTGTTGATGATCTTTTGTTCAGGTGGCTGAAAATAAAAATTGTGTGGAGAGAAGAAGTACTGTGTATGAGAGGAGGATAGTTAATATGTACCCAGTGGAATCTTATCTTCCTGGCGCTGTGACACACACACGCAGTGCATAATACAATATTTATTCCCTATACTATCCCAATATCATCTCCATTTTCCAGCTGAGAAAATCTCGACACCACCTTCTACCTCCACCTTCCTGAAATAATGTCCCTGTCATAATTCATAATTCCCTCACATCGCTTCCTTTCCCAATTGGATCCCTTTACTTAAGATATATGCATCAGATAAAGAAGAGTGATCGTTAATCAAGAAAGTGAAAGAAAAGAGGGAAAATATGGAAAAAGAAAACAAACAAACCATAAGGTATGTAAGCCAATTATACATCCTGCTTTAAAAGATGAGATCACCTCTGCATTTAAAACCTGAATATTGGGGATCAAACACTATATATGTGAGGGAAAGAATTATACAAAATGAATAGAATAAAACTATGCACTGTAGTGTAGATGCGTAAGGTGTGTGCAAAGGTAAAAAAATAAGGTTGGTTTGGTGTTAGGAAGAGTGTGACAACCCCACTGAACTAGACGGGAGGCCAAGCTGCCTTGGATGACTGTGTGGCTTTTGGTGTCTGTAGCCTCTAGAGTGACGTGCATGGATTCCTAACAATAACTCCAAACAAATTGAGCTGATTCTACTTGATCTGTATTTCTCCATCTGAAAAAGTGGAATTTACCCAGTGACAGTCACTCCCCCATTTTTGTAGCTCTTCCCCAGTAGTCCAGGGAAAGGCTGTTTTCTCCCCTGCCTTTTCTGGGGAACTATTGTACCATTAGTTTCGTACCCACCTGAATATGTCTTGGATAAAGAGATTCAAAGACAATGTCAAGATTTGTCAAACACCCTCCCTTTTTCTATAATGTAAGTAGTTGGCAGTCCTCATCATAGTTATATACAGTGTTGAGAATGTCCTTAAAACAACTATGACATAGGCCAAATCATAGTATGATTTTTCACACTTAAGAACTGGGGAAAAATGAGTATATAAAATAATAAATACGGTGGCTACATATTGAGTCATAAATGGTTGTTAGAGCAAAATAAAAATCAAATAAACATTGCATTTCAATCAAAACGGAAAGATATAAAATTTTCTATTCTCTCTGAAAATATCCTCATTGTATTGGTAGCTATTTTGTGACTTTTAAAGCAACTTATTAACAGAATAATATCCTTTTACTTAGCTTCATTATGAAGTAGACCATGTGCGAATATTAGAAAATATTTCAACAAGGTAATATAAATTTAGTGGAAAATTCACTACTTCTTTACCAATTCTGCACTCGAAAAATGTATTTATATCCTTCTAACACAAAGAAATAAATGTCTACTAAACTATGAGTCAATTTATCTGAGACATATGATTTATTTTACCTAATATTGGCCTTCCCTTCGTGTAAAGGATTTTAGAACACATGTTACATCTTCAGATAACCAAAGAGTTGGTTGGTGATTTTTTTTTTTACTTGCTATCAGAAGCACCTACAATTGTAACATCAATTATGTCGACCGTTTCGGGCCAAAATTCATTGGAATGACTCTGATTTCAAACTAAATGATTTGTTTTATGGCACAAAAAGCTTGTTTACTTCCCTTTTTCTAATTCTAGTTCACTGTTCACATTCTACATAATAGACCTACCATCTTTATTGGAATGGGCAGAGTTAGAAAAATCCCTAATGAAAGTGATTACCACATAATTGTTATGCATAGACAGCTGACTTGAAAGAGACAATTTTTAATACATTGAGAAGTACTTGCCTCTTTTATGACTAGAACTTTTATACATTGTATAAAAATGCCATTTTTTATTACTGTGAATAAGCCTTTAAGTAACTGATTCAAGCAAATTTTAAGGGCTGTTTTGTATGGATTTTCGAGCTAACTTTTCAACATTTTTTCATTTTAATAAGCATATTGCTATACTTCTGTATGTTAAATGTCTCATTTCTATATTTTTACTCATACCTTAGTTTTCTGTTAATGCCTATTTAGAATCAAGTTAAATAAAGTTAAAAGAAGGAGGATCCAATTTTGAATATATTCATAAAAATGTCAAGGTCAATGGGTAAATGTTTAAAATATGGTATAATTTAGAGTACTGCTCTCTTTTATCTTTATATCTAAAATTATATGATCCATGTAGTAGCTACTGATTGAGAGTCTTGAAAAACAGGTGGAGAGGCCAAGAGGTGGGACTGGTTGATAAATCACTTGATTTATCAGGGGACTACAGTTCTCTACCCAAGGGCAGCAAACCCAAATATTCACATTTTGAACCCCTCTTAGCGTAAATCCTAGCATGTCTTCATTCAACAGAGGTAGCTAGCAATAAGTGTTTTGTGAATAAACAGAGTAATTCAATAACAGGAATAGTTTCTTTTTATTTCTCTAGCAACATTTTCACTTTTTCATCTTACACCTTCCTTTCCAACTTTGCTTCTTTATGTATTTAATAAAATGAAAGCAGTGGAATTATTATTAATAACGCAATTCTCAGTGAGAAGAGGAAAATAGAAGAAGAGGGTGGGTATAGCTATAGGCATAGGATAGGCAACATATTTGTAAAGCTTGTGATAAATTTAAGCATAAGCTGGTTGTCAGGTGTGAAATGGGAAAAACATGAAAACAATATTGAAGGGCATACAATTCCAACGTGACATACATGGCACAAATCACCATTTACGCATGAATACCCAAATACCACAGCTTTACATGCTATTCTCCTGATCAATTTCTCAATCTGAGCCTCATGTCCGGTGTCATTAGGACTCGAGATGAACCCATTAGAATCACCCTATGAAATTTACTTTCACCGTGACCTATTTCTTTGAGATGGCTGGAAGAAACTACTCCTGTCGTTGTAGCACATGTGCACCAGCGTGAGGTGCGTCCCCGGACTTGGAAGATTTTGGACCGGTTTTCCTCTCCAGCCTGAAAATCCCCACTGACTGTCAGAGAACTTCACCATTTTAAGTCAACACTGTGTAACGTCTTAGATCTTCAAATATCATTTGAAGTGGTATCCAAATGATGACTGAAGGGATGATAAAAAGGCAGGACTATAGAGGACAGAGAGAAATGCATTCCACATCGAGGAAGCAGCCTGCGACGGAGCCCTGAGGCATGAAAAGATCTTGGTGTGTTCAAAGAACCAAAGGCAGCTCGTGTGGACAGGTGGTACTCTCTCCAAGGAACGTGTGACGACTCCTGTTGGTCATGTAAGGATGCTTCTAGTCATGTAGACCATGAATGTCATGATTTATAATCAAGATTTTTAAAAAAATATTTCACCTGTGCCGTTTGAAGATATAATTCTAAAAATGCAAAATTAAGAGCAAAAACATAAGGTGAGTGAGGGAATTCTAATAAAAATGGTAAGAGCTTAGGATCATTAAAGTGAGTGGCCAAGTCCTACTTTTTAAATGACCCCCTCTTAGGCTATGTGTGATAATACATTTCTCAGTTGAGCTGTGGATGCTAAACTTACTTTAGGAAGCGTACTTTTTCTCTATGCTAGTCATTCCCAACGTGTGCTCCGTAGGACACTGATTTTAAATGTTTATTAGGGATTCTGGGTACAATTCCAAGGCCAAATTTTATTCAGCATATGCCGAGTATAAACTTGAAAAAATCCTTAGGTCTTTAAACGTGGAAATATGTATTGTGCATGAGCAATTATTTAATTTATGTGGCCGCGGAGTTTGTTTTTTTCTTTCCCGAACTACCTTGGAGCATTCGAGTCCCAGGGAGCAAAATTTGGCCATCGCTGCTACAGGAGACTCTGCGACAATAAATCTCCTTTGACGCTTGTTAGTCTGTTTTGCAATACTGTTTCTTTTATATATTGTCCATTCAAGTAATTATGAAAGTCTTAATCTTAAAAAAATATAAAATGAGCAATTTATTCCCTGAGGCAAAGAAGACTAGGTGACTTTATTTTGGATTTTATTTGCAGCTGAAGTTTTATACCTGGATGTTGAAAGACCAAAATTCAGCAAAAAGCGAATTAGAAATGTAAACAATCAAAAAAAGTCTTCTCCAACCACTTTCAGAGGTGCTGCTGTGATCTGAGGTCATCTTAATTTTGGATTGATCAAGCTGGTATTTACATGAACTGTATCAACTGCCATATTCATTTGACCTTATCTCGTGGAACCGATTATGGTCTAAAATAATCACCATAACCACAAAAGAAAAAACTAGATGCTTCGAATTCTATCTTGCACTTCTGAAATAGAGGGGTGCATTTTAAGTAACTTTTTATTTCAGAATTGTGTAATATTCACAAGATGTTGTAAAGGTGTCAGAGTTTCCAAGTATCCTTCACCCAGTTCCCCCCAGGGACAATATATAACCATAATATATTGTCAAAACCAAGAATCTGATGGTGCTACAATACTATTTACTCACATAAAGACTTTATTTTGATTTTACCAACTTTTACATACACTCCTTGTGCGCACACGCGCCTATGTTGTATAGATATTGGTAGTAAGAATGTTATTTAAGGAAGGATTTTACAGAGGGAGTTTTCAAAGAAGATAGCTGCTGAAAGCAAGCTAATTAGACATCCACTGCTAACAATCTTGACCTCAATTAGGTGAAGGATTCCTAATTAAATCGTTACAGGCTTTTGTGTTAAATGGTAATCGACTGCCGAGAAGTTCTTCACAATTATGTCATATTAACAAGAATGTATTTGCATTTTTAATGCTTTATTGATTTCTAATTCATTACAGGGCTGTTAGTGTTATTTTTGCCATGTCATTGGAAGCTTTGCAAGTTGTTCTTCAGGGTTCAGAAGCTTAGGGAACAGGTTAAAAAAACAGCAGAGTTGGTGACCCTCTGAAGTGTTTTGCAGAATGCTGCGTTTTAGTTCCTCCTTCCTGTCACGATCACGATCTCTTTAAATATGCAGCTGAAGGTGGGAAGTCAGAAGACTTAGTAGAATTGGAGACACTCTCCTTTCCGTTTTTTAAAAAAAAAATTCTTACTATCATAAAGTATGATTTCTTTTGGTTCAGGCCTAATTTTCAGGGGCTATTGTTACTTGGTTTGGCTAATTTTGTTGCACACCCAATTTTCAGGTTTCAATATAGTTCTTTTTTATTTCAGATTATTATAGGGGTACACGCATTTTGGTTACGTGAATTACTTTTGTACAGTTTGAGTCCAGGTTATAAGTGTGTCCATCACCCATATAGTGTGCATTGTACCCGTTAGGAGTGAATTTACCCATCCCCTCCTCCCCCTCCCACCTGCTTGATTTCCATTGAATTTTACTGCCATATGTGCACATGAGTGTCGATCTATAAGTTTCACTTTAGTAGTGAGTACGTATGGTTTTTGTTCTTCCATTCCTGTGATATCTCACTTAAAAGGATGGTCTCCATTTCCATCCAAGTTGTTACAAAAGGTATTAGTTCGCCATTTTTATTTTTATGGATGAGTAATACTCCATAGAATACATATACCACACTTTACTGGTCCACTCATGTGTTGACGGGCACTTGAGTTGTTTCCACATCTTTGTGATTATGAATTGTGCTGCTGTAAACATTCGAGTGCAAGTGTCTTTTTTTTTTTTGACTGGATAATATATTAGCGAGTTTATTTTAATTTTCTTAAGTGTGATAAAGGCATTATGACTATGTAGGAGGAGCATGCTGAGGATTTTTTTTTCAAAACAGTTTTTTTTTTTTTTAATTTCAGGAAAATATGACAGTACTAACGTTTTGGTTACATTTTATGTCTTTGCCTCTCCCTATAAAGTATCTTTTTTTCCCCTTTGGGTAAATACCCAGTAACGGGATTACTGGATCAAACGGTAGGTCTACTTTTAGTTCTTTGAGGTATCTTCACACTCCTTTCCTTAGAGGTTGTATTAATATTAGTTTACAGTCCCACCAGCAGTGTATAAGTGTTCCTTTATCTCCATATCTGCACCGG
>CAUYRT010043789.1:0-86281 GCA_963574885.1 Lepilemur ruficaudatus
ACAACTTTTCTTAAATATTTCATGTGTAGAACATTTGAAACTGTGTAAAGTTATGTGAGTATTTTAGCTTTCATTCTTGGATTAAGAATTGTGCAACCGTTCCATTGGGATCATAAATGAAAATGCTATAAATATAATACCAGTTTTTGCAGGTTGCTCCCTTTAGAAATCACACTAAAGTAAGTCATAACTTATTATGATAGTGCCAAGTTTTATATTTCCACAAGAGCTGATTCAATATTTTGCTCAATATAAAAAAATAAAAAAATAAAAACTTTAGGGCTTAGATCAGTTAAAGAAAAGCACCTCAATCAGGAAACAGCTCTTTCATAATTTCTCAGCACCAACATGAATTTAATGGAGTCAATAACACATAAAGTAGGATTTGCTTCAGGACAAAGACATGGTGCTCTTTCTGTTATGAGAATTATGAATGTGGTTATTTCATTTGGAGATTGTAGTCAATAAATTTGTATTCAATTGGTTTTGTTCAGTTGAACATATTGGTTCCTTTGAAATACCGACCGTCTCTGTCACTATGGAGACTGCAGTACTTATCCACAGTGGTAGCTAATTGGCTATAAAGGATGCTTTCTGATGGGCAGTAGAATGAACCTCATTAGTGCAAGCCAGAGTCTGCACAAAAAGATACGTATACGTGTCACCTTTCCTTCAAGTGAAGCTCCTTGGCTAATTATGCAGATAAAGTGAGGGGTCCTTTGTCTGTTTTCATTGTGTCTTATTTTTTGGCTAAATGTCTGCATACCAAACTCTTCATCACCACTGTTTACTTTTAAAATGAAGACTAATTATGCACAGAAGGATGTGATCTTACCCAACAGTCACATGTGTCTCAGTCAATACATTGACAATCGTCTTGAGCAACCTATCCTTGCAAACACAAATGAGGTAACTGCCTACAGTCTTACCTAGATCCAGAAGTCTGCTCAGTAAAAATAGCAAGAATGGTGCCTACCATTAATCGGAGCATGCACTTATATAAAGTGCCTCACAAGTGTTCACAAGGACTTTTTAGGGCAATATAGACATTTCCTCTATAGATAAGAAAACTGAGACTCAGGAAGTTTAGTGATTTGTTAAGTAAGTGGCAGAGTCAGTGCTCGATCTTAGATTAGACCTCGTGACTCCTACTCTGTTCCCTCCATGTATAGCTAAGACAAACCCAATACCCTGGCTTTTACCTAGTAGAATAACAACAGGAATAGCTAACTCTTGGAAATGTTCTGTTTCTTTTTCCCAGTGTTTAGCATCTATTTCAGCGGTTTTGTTCTATTGTTTCTTCTCTGCTTCCAAATAAATGCATTTAAAGTTGGTTTAGTTCTCCTCTAACATTTTAACTTTGTAAGAATTGAATAATACTGAAATATGCTACTTTAGACTATCTCATATCTTATCTCATATCTTATTAGGACCCCTTAGGGTGGGGTCCTAATCCAATGTGACTGGTGTCCTTGTAAGCAGAGGAAGAGGCACCAAGGATACGTATGTGCAGAGGAAAGGCCATGTGAGCACACAGTGAGAAAGTGGCCCTCTGCAAGCCGATGAGAGAGGCCTCAGGAGAAACCAACGCTGCTGACACCTTGATCTTGGACGTCTGGGCTCTAGAACTGCGAGAAAATAAATTTCTGTTGTTTAAGTCATCCAGTCTAGCGTATTTTGCTCTGGCAGAACCTAGCAAACTAATAGACCACATAATATGCTATTTATGTATAGATCTGGTATCCTTTTAGCAGAAGGATATAAATGAGATCTCAGTTTAGAGGAGATGTTTGGAATCTGGTATCTTTTGATTAAGTCTGTGTGATTCCTGAAGAAGTGTGCTGCGTATCATCTATTTCAGCAAAAGGGAGAGGGGGAATCCGAGGAGCTTCATATACTTGTTAAATGTGAATAGTACCTTAAAAAGGAAAAATTCCAAACAAAAAAAACAAAGATTCACAAGCCCTTTCTTTCTTGAAAAATAGATAGATGGTTTCCCTCTTAGTTCTTGTTTTTGATATAAATTAAATGTGTAATGTAAAAGATTGATGGCTTTTAGTCTAGAATGAAGAAAATGCAAACATACTTATTGTGACTTTTGCTTTCTCTCCACCGTTGACACTGCACCCCAATTTTTCCTTGGTCCTTGTTTACATCCTAATGGATTTTTTTTTCAGAGTACTTTCTGCTGGGGATATCCTTTTTCCTGAAGGTAAAGGCTAACTGCATGACGTTATCTGAATTTCATCTGTGAGCCAGGAAGGGTTTTGCCTTTCAAGTTAAACCTCTGGCACATTTTGCTTGCTGATATATGCCCCAATGCAGTAATGTGCAGAATGAGAACCCTCTGCAGACTGTTGCAGGAGGCAGGAGGCAAAGGTGGGCAATTGCACATCCCACCCAGAGTCTTCAATTCTGCACAGTTGGTTTGTACTGCTCTTCCACCCAGATCCCCACTGTTCTGCTCAGAGACGCAATCAGAAGAAGCTTCCAAAAAAACCTAAGTATAATCAGGGGCAAACCACAGACAAAAATGGAAAAGAAGAGCTGTTTTGCAAAGGTTGGGTTCATGGGGGTTTCTTCTTCCCTTTGCTTCAGGAGATCCTCTATTTGCCATGTTCTTGGAAGCCTGGAGTTATGCCGCACAATTTCCTAGTTCCTCACTTTTCATATTTATCATAATAGAGGAGGGGAAGGGGCAATAGAGAAGGAGAACAAAACTCCACTGAGCCAATTCTTAATCTCCCCTCTAAGGCAGTGCAGACTACCAGTTCTAGGCCACAAACTCCATGTCCCCAGCTGGAAGTAATTATTTTTCTTTTCTGGATTCCCATATTCCTCAAAAGGAAAATGCTCTCCTGGTGCTTGCCACTCTGTTTTGCATCACAACAACCTGTAGTGCCACTTAGTGAGCTATTGTCTCTCGGCTCCCAATCCTGCAATCCTTCGGTGCTCTGTGTTGTGCTGCTGGCTGGGCTGCCACTCTGCAAGCCACAGTGCTCCTTTGCCAGCTGCTCCCTGTCAGGCTGTCTAAACAGGGAACAATGGCAGAAGACCAGAAGTTTAGAGGAGGGAGGAGAGAATTGCTCTTTCCTGTTAGCTTCCTGTTTCCTGTAGCAGTGAGCTATAGGCAGCAGCAGTTCATTCCAGTTGCAGCAGTTGGGTCCACTTTGCAGTTTTCCTGAAATTTGCAGAACCAGTTTTATTGTGCTAATGTTGGAGACACCAGCCAAGCAGCATTCTCTCTTCAGAGGCCTGTCTTCCTGCTTCACTGGCCTTCAAACCTCCAAATTTTAACACTTCCTTCCTCTTTGCTTGTTCTCCCAAGCCTAGACCTGCTTCCTGTAGCTACTCACTCTGTGCTACCTTGGTGTTCTCTTTTTGTCTTTTCTGTTCTTACATCCATAGTTAATAGTTCTCTTTTATCAAATTCTCCCTGTTAAATAACAGTTGTGATTTTTGTCTTCCTTTAGGAGTGCCCATGTTTTCTTCACCTACTGATTCATACCAAATAATAATGGAAATGATACTATCATTTTTTATTGAGCAATTATTATGTGCCTTGCTCAGTGCCAAGTCTTTACATGCAGTCTCATTTAAAGTTTCTTCACAAATTTATAAAAGGTGTTTTGTTAGCCCCATTTCACAGATGAAGAAACCAAGGCTCAGTGAGTTAAGGATGAAAGGAATTAAGTACCTGCCTCATGCCAGAACCAGGATTTGACCCTGACTCCAAAGCCCAAGATCTTAAACATTTTCTTAATTTGTCCACTTCATATTTTTACCCTAATCTATGCCCCTATTAAGATCCCTTGTGCACTGCCTTTGTAAAGTAGGCATGCTGGGAATGATTGCTAAATAATAAGTACATTAACTAATTAAACTGGCTAGGCTTACGGTGCATTCATCCAGAAAATAAAGCTTACACCTACTTGTAGTAAATTAAATCTCGTGTTCTAGAAGATATTTACCTCAAGCCAGTAAGAAAAGTGTGATGCCAGGTTGACTGCTAACCCATCATCTTCTTGGACCCCCACAACCTTATCTGTATAAATGGAGTTTGGATTACAGGCCTCTCTAGATGTACAGTTGACCCTGGAACAACACAGGTTTGAACTGCACAGGTCCACTTAGAGGGGGATCTTTTTCAATAAATCTCTCCTGCCTCCCCCCTCCCTCCTCCACCTTTTCCACCTCTGCCACCCCTGGGATGGCAAGAGCAACCCCTCTCCTTCCCCCAACCTGCCTATTCAGTGTGAAGATGATGAGGATGAAGACCTTTATGATGATCCATTTCCACTTAAGAAACAGTAAATGTATTTTCTCTTCCTTATGATTTTCTTAATAATGTTTTCTTTTCTCTAGCTTACTTTATTGTAGGAATACTGTATATAATACATGTAACATACAAAATATGTGTTAACTATTTATGTTATCAGTAGGGAGTCCAATCAACAGTAGGCTATATTAGTAGTTAAACTTTGGGGGAGTCAAAAATTATTCGTAGATTTTTAACTAACTGTGTGGTCCTCGGTGTCCCTAATCCCTGCATCCTTCAAGGGTAAACTGTACTGTTTTATTTTTTCTGTCAACCTGGATGTGGAGAGAGGGGGAATTCTGTCTATTGGACTATTTCAAGACATGCACACAATTTGAAAGAATACGGTTTCAAATACTGCACTGCAAAATAACCTATGGAAACATAAAAGTGGCTGGAATGAAATGTCCATGCTCCATCAGTTTGTCGTCTTTAGCACCAGTGCTTTCCATACCGTAATGTGCATATGAATAATCTGAGGGTCTTGTGAAACTGCAGATTCTGAGTCGGAAACTCTGGGATGTGGCCAGAGAGCTTGCCTTCCCCCACAGGTCCTTATCATGATCGTCCCAGTAGGAGCAACAGCAGTATTGCTTATTGCTCACTTACTAGGTGCCAACTACATCATCTCTAATCCTCGCATGAATCCTGTAATGTTGTGATTATTATTCACCTTTTTAAAACAAAGAAACCAAGATCGGAAACAAGTTGGGTAACGTGGCCATGACCTCATAGCTAAAAAGTGATAGAATTGGAATTCAAACTGACGTCTCCTGACTTCAAATCTTTTGCTATGTACTCATCAAGAGTGCAGCATTGCAACCAGCGAAGTAGTTAAAAATAGGGCATGAGGCTTGTGTCTGTAAGATCAGTACTGTAAGATGTCAGAACAGCTACTTTCGGTAAATGCTTTGATACTTTGAAGTTAATCTGTTTTGAAGGGTTTTGTGGAATTCATTATTTAAATTTTAAACTCTTGTTTATACCTTGCCTAAAAGTATCACAACCATTTCAGTAGGGTTAAATAGTCCAGGGTATTCATAATAACTGAGCAATTCATTAGAAGAAAACTGTGATGTAGATAAAGGGTATATATATATATATATTTCTCTGTCAAACTAGGAAAAAAAACCCAAATGCATTTAGTTGGGAATTGGATGTGAGCATTAGCGTGCCATTCTAATTAAGGGTAAATTCATATTAACACCAATGACTTTTAACTGCTCTATCATTCATGGTCTACAGGCTGAAGCCAGATTAAGGGGAAAAAATTATTTCACGAGCAGCCCCAAAAGATTTCACCTATAGATGTAGATAATGAGTGTTGCCATAGATACGGAATAATTATATCACCTGAATAGAATCTAAGGGAATTGGAAAACAAGAGACAAAGAAATAAGCTTAATTATTCAGTTTTTGAAAAATCTCTACAGGCAATTTAACAGTAAAGTAGGGTGACTAAGGAACACATACATTTCATGCCCATATGCCACAGAAATAACTAATTAGGCACAATGTGCCAGTACTAATTATAGAAATGATTGCTGGAAGAAGGAAGGCTGAATATAGAGTAGCTGGCAACTTGATGTCCTCTTGCTATGTAGAGTGTGCTGAGTGTTGCAAGTGGCTGATTGGTTGTTTTCTTTTTTGCATGAGAATTGGGTTGTAACTGGTTTAAATTTTTTTTTTTCATAACTTCCTGATTACTGAAGAGGATGCTTAGGCGAAGAGAGCAGAGTAAACCTCTGAGGATGGAGCAAAGAGGAAAAAAATGTGACTTGGTAGTTCTCACCGGAGAATGCTCCTGTGTGTTCTCTTTGCTCCGATGTAAGAACCCTCAAAAAATCCCAGGAAAATAGAGTGGTATGAACAACGGGGCCAACAGTTACTCATGGCTTTAATGTAAGATCTACCCACCAACTCACCTACCTTCAAATCTCTCCGAAACACTGCCTGAAATCCACCAGAGAATCAATTTAAGTTAATGAGCAACCATCATTGAAGACTAAGGTTATCAAGAGAAGCTGCTATTCACACCTTAGTCTGAATTGAGTTAAATTGTGTTCCCAAAACCTGACTGAGAAAAAAGAAACTGTTGTAAGTAGAGGGATGAGGTAGGCAGGATTCCAAGATGGCCCTAAGACTTCCACTTCCTGGTGTATACATCCTGCCTATTTCTCAGTTTATATGACAGTGGTCCCCAACCTTTTTAGCACCAGGGACTTGTTTCATGAAGACAATTTTTCCAGGCATGAGGGATAGTTTCAGGGTAATTCAAGTACATTACATTTATTGTGCACTTAAACCTCTCTGCTAATGATAATCTGTATTTGCAGCTGCTCCCCAGCACTGGCATCACTGCCTCAGCTCCACCTCAGCGGATCAGGTGTTAGATTCTCATTAGGAGCACACAACCTAGATCTCTCCATGCACAGTTTACAGCGGGGATCATGCTCCTATGAGAATCTAATGCCACCACTGATCTGACAGGAGGTGGAGCTCAGATGGTGATGCAAGTGATGGGGAGTGGCTGTAAATACAGGTGAAGGTTTGCTCGCTCACCCACCACTCACTTCCTGCTGTGTGGCCTTGTTCCTAACAGGCCACGGATCAGTACTGGTCTGTGGCCCAGGGGTTGGGGACTGTAGTTGTATAATGGATTTTACATCCATAATTAGGTTATATGACATGGTTGGCCTTAAGGTAGGGAGATCAACCAGTTGGGCCTGACCTTACCACAGGAGCTCTTAAATCTGGGTCTAGAAGTCAGAGTTGGAGGAAGTTGCAGATTGAATGCATAAGAATGTCCTAAAGACAGAGGGGGCTGAGTGGCAAGGATGCAGGTGACCTTTAGGAGCTGAGAGTAGCCCCTGGATGACAGCCAGCCAGGTAAAGTGATCTCAGTCTTACAAGCACAAAGGTCTGAATTCTGCCAAAAAGAAAAATGAACTTGGAAGCAAAGTTTTCACTAGGGCTTCCAGATGAGAACTTAGACTAGCTGACCCCTGCCTGGACTTAGCCTTGTGATACCTGAGAGATCCCAGAGAACACATCCATGCTGTCATGTCTTTTGATCTACAGAAGCGTGGACTAAAAAAGTGGATGTTGGCACTGAGTTGGTGGTAATTTGTTACACTGCAATAGAAAATTAGTACAGGGTTGTGGAAGAGGGAGGATCCAGAAGAGACCTGTGAGTTGTGGACCAGGAGAAGACAGACGGGCTGAGGGGGTGAGTGGGTGTGGCCAAAGGACAGCATACATATGAGTGGGGGAGGTAAGTGCTCTCAGGTAGACAGTGAACCCTGGGAGAAAGGTGGAGGTCTCAGACATCTGAGTCCCTTTTGACTCTTCCCTCTGGCATTCCCCGTGTTCAATTAGTCCATGATGCCAATCACTTCACAGGGATTCTTCCATTCAGTTCCTCATTTTAAGCCCTTGATATTTCCTTTCTGGAATTCAAGGCTTACGTTTGGTTCTAGCCCTGATTTACCAGTATTTATTGACTGGACTTGGGTGAATCACTGTACTCATCTAGACCTTAAGGTTTTTTTTTTTTTTTTTTTAGTTTTTAAAATAAATAGATGAATAGAGACTAGTAAGTATTTCTTGAGTTTTTTCCAGAAATAACATTTTTAAATCAGAAACTACCATCACTATCCTGGACTGGCCTTCCTGCCTCTAGTCTCTCTTTCAATTCATTATACAGGTCTGCTCACATCACTCTCTTGCTCAAAACATTTAAGGTCTACACTCCTTAGGATGGAGAGGCAAAGAGAAAAATCATTCCTTCTGCCCTCTGAAGGTTTGCTGGAAATAAACTGACAATAGACAGATTAATAGGAGAAAAAGGCAGACAAATTTACTTAACATGCGTAAGCATGTGAGAATCACAGGTGAATGGTTACCCAATAACCCAATGAAGTCCATAGGCTTATATATGCTTCTTCACAGGGAAAGGGGAAAATGTGGCATTTATGAAGGGTAGTAAATGATTGTTAGGGGAATTGAATGGACCCAGGAGACAGAAATTAGCTTGTATATGCTTCTCTTTGTAAACGGAATGAGACCACAGAACAAACAATGGTTTGGAGCAAAGTTTGTCTAGGCTGTAGGTGTGGTGTTTAATTTTCATTCTCTTCCTCTGTGATATGAGATTTAATCTCCTCTGGTTAATGAGATTTCAGAGAAGGGATCAAAGGCAATTGTATTCCTCTTTGGGGAGTCCGATTTCTAGGTAGATAAGGGGATTTCAGAGAACAGCCTTATCGCGTGCTTTGGGAGATACAGAGGGTTGAGAGACATCAGGAGGGAGGAAGGTCAGAGAGACATTGTGGCTGCTTCTTTAGTTCAGTACATCAACGTGCCATATTTGGGGATATCATTTTCTGAGCCCAAACAATGGCATTCAAAAATCTTTCATGGACTGACATCAAAGTGGCATTTTAGTGTCATAGACCACTTCTCATCTTCAAAGTACTTTTAGTTCTCTGTGGTCAGGATATTTCACTATTCCCAAATGTAATTCCAGGTTTCCTGTCCTCTGACTTCACTTGTTTTCTTTAGGATGAAAAACTTCATCTGACTTTTGCAGTAGAGCTCAACTGATCCATTAAGATCCAACTCAAAAAGTACTTCTTCCAAGAAGTATTTCTGCCCTCTCCGACTGAGGATAAGAGCCACATTCAATGAATACTCATTTGACTTATTTTGTAACCTTTTTGGATAGCAGTCTTCCTTTACAAGAGTATCATTAATAGTAAATATGTAAAAGTATATGTGTATGTGTTTATATATAATGCATATGTATAACTTTATATCTGATCATCTCCAGTTGATTATAAGCTCCTTGAGGAATGGAAAGTTAATTATCTAATCTCTGTATTTTCAATAGCATTTGGTAGCAGGGCCTTGCTCAGCCAAGGGCTGAATGAAATAAAAAACACTAATCATTTGCCTCTATGTTGCATCTGGCCTGTTACAGTGAACATTTTGTAAAAGACCTTTTGAACTACTGAACTACTTGGTGTTGACCTTTGAGATTAGAAGTTTACCCAGATAGCTTGAATTTCTCTTTTCTAATTTTTCACATGTGTGTATGTATTGAGCTACACACACACATACATATATTTATGTCATTAATACATGATTTAGAATTCAGTTTCTATCTTTTTAGATAACAAAAATTGTAGGCATATCACCCATTATGCAAAGACAGACTTCATTATATTTATTCTGAATTTGCTTCTTTTTAGCTTTCCCAGCATCCTCCTTCTATCACAATCTTGATGTTGATAGAAATTTAAATGATATCTCTCTGATCCATGACTGCACACTTGAGTGTAGATCTTCCCAGTCTTTACTCAGGAGTGATCCTTTTTCTCAATCGACCATTTCAATTTCCTTTTTCTGACCCTTTTCTAGTTTCACCTGTAGCTTGCTTGAGAGTTGACACAGGTGTGATTTTTTATAAATACCCATTCATAATTATGAAATTGCTCTGCATCACAGGCCAATAAAATCATTGAATAAATGACTGTTGAACATCCTGTAAAAATTACATGATATTGAACAAACATTTCAAAGAGAAACAAAAATGTCCAGTTTTCAAGGGGCCTTGTCAGTCCATCAATAACTTTTCCACGTGACACACAAATAAACAGCTTGAAAGCTGGCAACTCAGCTGTCTGTAGTGGATGCCAAGGAAACAGATGGTGGTAATGCAGGAAGAATGGTTTCCATCACTTGGCAGTGGGCTCTTTTGAGTATACACCAAAATGGAGAAGGAATTGACAGGCTCCAGAGTACCTAAAGGAGCCTCTATGGCTACCACTTGTCAGCCAGGATACTTCAGACACACAGTCATGAAAAACCCTCTGGACTTACTCTACTTTCTTCCAGGATCTCAAAGGAATTTTCTAGAAAAATTGCTCGAGTGACAGATGGAAAAACCAAGGTCTTGAAGGAAAGATGACTGAAGATGACTGGCTCTAGATCAAATGTTGAATCATTTCCAAAATCAACTCCCTAGAAGCTGAGCTTTCTGTGTCCTTTCATTCTGATACTTTCACAGGAACAGCCAGGCCACCATGCCAACACAGTAACATCATGTATTCCCTGCTGTACTTGTAGTGATTCTTTTTGTCTTCTGTCTTTTGTCTTTTTTTAAAGGACGAAACCACGCAGAAAAGCAAAGCAGAACTAGCAGATGTTAAGAGAGGAAGGCTTATTCTTTAGGGTTTAAGAGTCTGTGATTACTTCCAAACTATTCCAATGCATCTGAGTCAGTTGGTTATCAGCTCAGCTTGCTGAGTTGCAGAGGGAAGCAGGTAGTGTTGCAAGGAGAAGAATCTACAGTGGACACTTACTTATGGCAACTGAGTTTCCTGCACCTTGATACTTCCTATGTGGGATACACTGTGTGTCTAAAATTGACTCTTGAGCCTCAAAACTGAAGAACTGAGTGCAAAAGTAATTTCTAATTTGCTTGATTTTGTATCCTAAATTTCATAATCTGTCATGACTCTATAATGACAATGAAAATAGCAAGACTTTAGTGATAGTAATTTATTGATAGTAATTCTGCAATAATTTTAAGTTTGGAAGGAGGAATTAGTGGATGAGCTAGTTTTGCTTACCTCATAGTTTCCAAACCCACATTCCTCAGCTTTCCTCTGTGACATATGATATTGAGGCTGGGCCTCTGCAGAGTATTTCCCAGACACGCTTGCTAGCTGACTTTGGGTTAAGTTCTGCCAATAGAAGACACTATTGGAAGAGATTGGATGGTGGAAGAAGCGGACAATGACCTGACTCCCTGTTTTGTCATTGTCGCTCCAGCAGTGGCTCCTGGCTCTGGCAGCCTTTTGGTTTCAGCACTGTCACTATCGACCTCATTGCTCTGCCACCACAGTGCTGGTACAACCTGGCAGTGCCCCCTCCTTATGGTCTGAGAACTAGTAATATGGTACTGAATTCTTGAGACCCTACCTACTCTTTCTTGTTTTCTCAGCTCTCTTCAATATCATGCCACCAATTCACTGTAGGAAATAGCCAAACCCCCACATGAATCTTGACTGAGAGGGTGGCAAAAAGACAAATTAACTTGGAGCAGGAGTTCACAGGGAAGCTCAGCAGGCAGATTTTGGCTCAATATAAGGGAGGACTGACTTTCTAACTATAGAGATTGTCCCTTAATGGGTGGAAAGAGCTCTCTTTAGCTGGAAGCATTCAGCAGGAACTAGATGACTTCTGTCAGAAATGCTGTAACAAAAACAATTAGACATAGTTTGCCTAGAAGACAGTCAAAGGTTTAAAATATTGGTAATACATATGTTATAAGAGTAACATGCATGAGATTATCATGCTGGTCTGGAGTATAAATTGGTACAGCTTTCCCGAAGGGGAATTTGGCAATATATTTTCAATTACTATTTAATTCTGGAAAGAGGTACAGAAAATAAATGTGAAATGACTATATTATGTGTCAGGGATAATGAGTACTAATTAAAAAAACAAGCAAGGAAAGGGACATAGAGCCATTTAGGAGGGGTGAGTAAGGAAAGATGTTCTGGAGCAGCGACATTTGAACAGAGGCATGAATAGCAAGACATGTCAGTATCTGGAGAAGAATGATCCAGGGAGAGCCAAGAGCAAGAGTTCTGGGAGGAAAGAGCTTGGCTCAAGGAAGGTCAGGAAATGAGGGAAGAGTGGAAGGAGGTAATGTCACAGAGGCGTTGGCAAGCAGGTTGTGACAGGAAGGATGGACAGAAGTGAGATCATTCCATATTTTTCTGAGTGACATTAGAAGCCACTGGACCAATTTTAGCAAAGGAGAACAACACTCTGACATGTGTTGTTATGAATGTCCTAAAAAATATTCAACCTTTGACCTAGCAACTCCACTTTTAAGTATTTGCTTCATGAAAATTATCAGAAAAAATTGTCTAAGGATATATGGGTGGACAAGAATGTTCACTAATAGAAGGTAGGTAACTCTTTTGAGCAATTACTACTAGCCAGACACTATTCCAAGCCCTTTATGCATATTAATTTATCTGGTCTTCATAATCTCTCCACAAGAGAGATATTATCCTTATTTTGCCGATGAGGAAACTGAGGCATAGAGAGGTTAAATATCTTACCCAAACTAGTAAGTAGCAGAGCCCGGATTTTGATCTAGGAAATCTGGCTCCATGGTCCACATTTTAATCACTTGGTCAAAAATGGAAATGTACTCATCTTATAAACATCCATTAAAAATTCATTCATTCATTCATTATGAAATGAATGAAAAATTCATTCATTATCTAAACTCACCTGATTTGCATATGCATGTGATAAAGTATTTATAGTAGATATTTCTTCTTTGTAGTCCCAGGATTTCCTCCTTTACCTGGGAACAACCCTTGGGCTTTGCAGAAACAACTGTTCCATCCCTCACTTTGCCCTGCAGCTCTAAGGGAGGTTCCAGTCAGAGCACCTGGCTGGGGTTGTTGACCCGCTGGCCCCAGGAATGGGCATGTGACCCAGGTAGGCCTATTCTGTATGTGCCTCTCCAGGACTATCACCATCTTCCTGGCCTGAGCTGACTGATCAAGGGAAGAACATCTGGCCCATGCTGGCCAGTCAACCTTTCTCGTTGGACCTGAGCCACATTGGAGGCAGCCAGCCCGTGGGGAGTCTATGTCCTCTGGCTGCCAAACTCGAGCCTGCAGCCTGGCAGCTCAGCATTTCCTTTGATTGTCTGAATGATTCCAACACCTGTCAATGAAATCCTCAGCTTTGTTTACTTAAGCAAGGATTGTTGCTGATGCTTTCAAACAAAAGAACTTTATCCTATCTTGCCTGGAAAGATGCATATCAAAATACTAACTGTGAATAAAGGAATTTTGTATGATTTTGCCTTCTTTACATATGACAAGTACTCAAATATGAAGTTAAGAATGTGTAAACAGATTTTGCTGCCTATTTATTTATAAAAAGCTTCCTGAGGTCTAATTGAAGCCAACAGAGCCCAGAGCACCATAGGCCAGACTTAAGTGAAGAGGCTATGGCAGCTATAATAAAAATATATGAGGTGGTGATAAAATATGAGTCATGGAAATGCCTGAGAGTGAAATTGAAACTTAGAAAGTTTCAGACCAGAGATTGGAACGGACAGTGGAGAGTAGAGCTGGATATGGGAAGGGGACTCATGACCAATCATATTTTGAAATCCTGGTGTTATTGTTTGTGCTATGACTGCTGTAACAAGCACTCACGGAACTTTGTGACTTGCTTACCTAAGACACATTATTAAAAGCAATTAGCATTCATGATCTGTGCTGTTAGAGACACAGTGAGTTTGCTATACTTTGCCTGTGTTGGAACAACATTGTTCACTAAGGCATCGAGATTTTAAAGGGCTTGAATACCAACAAAATACACAGACCTATGATGTAAATGAGTTATGAATAAAAGAAGTGCTAGCGTATGGAAATCAATGAACAAACACATATATTTCAGTCATTTCTAAGCAATGGCTTATACAATTAACTGTTTATTTAGTTATTTAGCAAAATCCTAAAAGGCATCATAATTTTTATTCCTGCTAAGTTTCCTCAGGCCTTCCTGAATTGATTTCACAAATAGCTGTAGGGTGCTCACTCTGTATTGGGCATCACCCTAGGCAGAGGGGAGACAGAGTCGTCTAAGACTCAGTCCCTGCCCTCAGTACATTCACATTGGGGTGGGGAAGACATGTGAGACAAAATTTCAATATGTATCAAAATTTTTAGATGTCCCTATATAAAAGCAATAATGATGTTTTTTTCTTTTTTAATGCCTAGGCCCTGTGCCTTCTGCTATACATTCTCACAGCAATCTCTAGTAGCAAGTGCTATTATTATCATCCTTGTTTTACTGATAAGGAAATTGGACTCAGAGAGTAAAGTAACTTTCCCAAGGTTACAACACTCAGACATGGTGGACTCAGGGTTACACAAACACACACACACACACACACACCACACACACACACACTCACACACTCACACAGAATGTGTCTATAGCTTTTAGCCACTACCTGCAATGTTTTCCAATCTACACTTTGGTGAGGGGAGATTAACTGTATCTGAAGGGACAGAAAATCAGGATCCATTATGGACAGAATGATTGTATCCCCCAAATTCATAAGTTGAGGCCCTAAGCTTGGCATTTGGAGATGGGGACTTTGCGAGGTAATTTGGCTTAGCTGAGGTCATCAGGGCGGGGCTCTCATAATGGGATTAGTACCTTTAGAGAAGAGTCACCAGAGAGCACACTTAGTCTCTTCGTGCGCATTCGCTGAGCAAAGGCCTTGTGAGCACATAGCAGGAAGGCTGCTGTCTGCACGCCAGGAAGAGATCCCTCACCTGCACCAGACCATGCTGGCACCCTGATCTTGGAGCTTCAACCTCCAGAACTGTGAGAAATATATGTCTACTTTTTAACTCACCCAGTCTGTGGTATTTTGTTATAGCAATCTGACTAAGACAGAACTGTGTTCTGAAAAGAGACACAAGGGCACGGTCCTCTTCCTGGCTCAGAACTGTTATTTCTTGTCACTGGTCAGTTCTTTAGGACACAGGAAATTTACTGGGAATGTGGTCAGCACCTGCAGGGCAGCCCAGGAAGCAGGACTTGGCTGAGATGCCATAGCAACAAAGGCCTCAGTTAATCTTCTACAGAGCCCTGGAGCTGGGATGTTCCTCCAGAAAAGGTGAGGAGGGGAAACTTTATATCCCTGCACAGGCCAGTGCTTGAATGGTGGCTGCTTACGGGAGGGACTGTGATCTTGAGGGAGGCAGCTCTTACCCAGGGTAAGTTCCAGAGGGGGTCCCAGCTGAGGGCTGGGGTTGTCCACACAGCCAGCTACAGAGGATTGCAGGCTTCTGTCCTGGAAAGGGTCTAGGTGGGACACCGCTGCATTCCCTATAACCCAGCTCTCCATCTCCTGAGTCCCTAGCTATGTTTTCAAATCAAAGTCCAACCTCAAGTGGCATCTATGTGCACTTTCGTGAGTGTTCCTATCACTCGTGAAAGTTACAGAGTAAAATCCAAAATAGCCTAAGTGTTTATAGACTCACAGAAATTAATGCTGATTTAAACCTCACATTTTTACCGCTGCCCTCTCAACTTCAACTTTCAGAAGAAAAAATAAGATTGGATTCTTTGCATAATTTTGCATAGGCAAATTACCACTATTAATAAAAACAATCTGGAACTTCCAAAATACTGACAAATCTTTTGTCTATAAACTCCAAGCGAGATTTTCAGAACTTTCTGCAATAAGTGGTGAATTAATGGTGCCAATGTTCATTCATTTTACACTACTGTAAAATTAGATCTCTTTTTTTTTTTAATACTGTGATGTATCTTCCTGATATTTAGCATGGGAGAAGCATTCTTCTGCCAAATTTTCTGACATCATTGGAATTCATGTTGATGATACTTGGAGCAGGTTTTTTTTTTTTTAACCCCTCTCTTCTTTTTTGTTTTTGAACGAGAATCATTCAAAAAACATCGATATCACTTATAAATGGAGTCTACTTACTTTAGATGCTGAATGAGGATTTAATCTAGAGATCTTACTCTCAAGAAAAATATATTTGAAAAAACCACTGAATAACAATTTAAAAATCAAGGAACAATAAATTTTTCGATAACTCTATAATAACAATGATGTTTGAAATGTAAGCATTATGGAGGCAGGCCTGCAGAATGTTCATAATGTCCCTACAGACCAACCACACCTGTGTGGGGTCATTAGAAGGTCAAAGGAGCAGCAGACCTGTACACATAACACAGTTGAGCAGTCAGGAAGCAGCCTGAGACTCACGTACACTGCGTATCAGTGCAAATCTCCTGTTAAGGTTTTAATAGGTCTTCTCTTGCTAAGAGTTGGCGGGGGAGCAGTTGGAAGGGGAAAATATTTTTCATCAGAGTTCAAGCTCACATGGTAGTCATCAAGGTGTAGAGTCTGAAAATAGAGACAGCTGGGCTTCTTTCTGTTTGTAGTTGGCCAGATTCACTCTATCAAAATGTATAGCGTCTGGAATAAAAATAAGCATCCCAATCTATTATTTTAAAATCAGAAACAATACTCCCAGGTAGATTAGCATGTAGAGTTCATTTATCCCTGCATGCTCCCCTTGTAGGAGAATTTACCATTGTAAATTTTACCATTGCAACATTGTTACAATCAATTTATCACTGTAACATTGTTCTGAATAGTGAGCTGACGTTAATATCCAACCTGGTACCCAGGACTTTCTTAGCTTTATCTCTAACCTAGAGACTTGGAATCTGTGTCAGTTAGTCAGTGGTGGGTGGTGATAGAGGCACAAAGACCAGTTCTTACTGTTTGATTCATCTTGTTTAGTCTCCATACAAAACACTCCTCTTTTTTTCAAATTTAACAAAAATAGATTAGAAGACAATGGATATGGCTATTGCCTCTTTTTACGTTTCAAAATGTTTTCCCAAAGCTCCAGCAAAACAAAACAACACATACGACAAGAACAAAGTCCTCAATTAAAATATGTAATTCACAATATAGTAGATTATGTTTAACAGTTATTTTTTGGCCGGGAGAAATAATAAATTCTTGCTACCCACAGTTGTAGAAAATAAATTTTTATTGACATTTCTTTATAATATAAAATAAAATTGTGGCTAAAGAGTCTAAAATGTTCATTTGGGGCATCTCTAAACCATAAAAGAAACTATGAAATAGTATTATGCGATAACTTCACAATGATAATCATGGTATTTAGTAGAAAGTTGTCTTAAAACAGGATAAGTAATGCCAGCTTCCAGTTGTATGAAGACTTCGTGAGATGATTTTAGATGATCTCTGACACATAGAGCATCCAAGATCATGTTTTCCTGGCTTTACGGTATTAAGCTGGGCATGGTGGTGCAGTGGCACGTGCCTAGAATCACATCTACTTTGGAGGTTGAGGTGAGAAGATCAATCGAGCCTGGGAGTTTTCAGCTAATCTGCATGTTTCCTTCTCTTGGTCTCTATATTTCAACCACATCTTTTCATTTTTGCTGAAAAAGAAAAAAAGTTGCTTTGTGGCAACAGCTACCAATAAATTTAAGCCCTGAGAAAATATCATTAGTTCAATCATGGAAGAATGACTGAGAGTCTGAGAAATTAACATTTGGTGGTGGGGCATGGCAGGGAGAAGAGGTTAATCTGTCTGTTGATTAAAATCTGGTGTCTTCCTTTTTATAGAGTACTTAGGAGTTCCAGGGTGAGTAAATATAGAAAATGAGAAACAAGCTAAAATGTATTGTATAGAAAAAAAGGGAGACATATATACCATAATTTTATAAGTCCTAACTTCTTGGTGCTTATGTATATGTAATTTCTAAATATTCTATATTAACTATATTTCACCTTTGTGATTAAAAAGAGTTTAAAATTTAAAATACAATTTAAAGTTGGAAAAGCCATGAAGTCATAAACTGAGACTGACAGTGAAAATATCCCACTTGCGCTTTAAAGTTACAAAACTAGGGAGATCAGAATCACTATCCTATCTAAGTAGACAGGAAAAAAAGACCATTAAGCTGTTTTTATTTTATTTTGTGTCCACAGTGCCTAGCCATGTGGCAGGCTCACATTAGGTACTCATTAAGTGTCCTCATGGATGACTAAATGAATGCATTAAGGAAGCTCTTGCTCAAGGGCACGAGTCAGTCCCACAGGAATTTTTAGCCTTGGTTAGAACTGCCTTTGCTCAAACTGTCCCCCTATGGTCTAAGGATTTTCTCTCCTTCCCTGTAGCCTGGAGTGTGTTGGAGGTTTGGAGTATTCTGGGGAGACACGACAGGCTGAGCTGCCCTGTGTATGAGGCATGCTGACTAAAGTGCTGATCTGTTACATTTTTGCCCAAGTGACACCAGAAATATTGTAGGAACAGAAGGGCAAGTTCAACCTGTTGCCAAATTTATTTTGTATTTTCTGCTTGTCAAAAATGAAAATCCATGTAACCAAGAGTACTCATTCTTCCGACAGGAAGTGATTAGGACAGAAGAGGCTTGTGTCTGGGAACAAAATTTTCAAAAATATTAAGGATGACCACAAAATATGCAAATTTTAACATCATCCTTAGTTCCTGGCAAAAGGGCATTCCAGTCAATAGGGGGCCCTACTCTAGCTTTTGACTGACTACAACCCTCCCTCGGGGATGAGGAGTCTGTAGGGCTAAGTGTTGTTTCTACCAATAGGCTTTGTTCCCTCCCTTCTAGACCACACCATAGTGTCCCCTGCCTAGAGAGCCCCAAGCTCAGTATCTTTCCAGGATCCACCCTTCTACCATGCTGTGGGTGTCCATGCCAAGGTTTGGGCAGTGGTCATGGGTAGCTGTTTGCAGTAGCGAAACTGACAGTGGAAGCCAGCTGTGGTGTCCATGTCTACCTGCAAGGCACTTCGTGCTGCAGGTGACTGTGCAACACCTGCATGTAGGTATAGGGTATTGCCTGGGTGGGAGGAGCCATGTGGCTGGCTGGCTGTTGGCTGGCTCTCCTACCTCTGCTGTATTCCTGAGTGGCACTCCAAGGACTCTTGGAATTGAAGACATGACCTCCCAGGTCATTATGGAGGTATTATTTTTCATAAGAGGATTAAACAAATTTTAACAGTTTGATAGCTTGATTTAAATAATTATATATA
Organism: Lepilemur ruficaudatus; assembly: GCA_963574885.1. Lineage (NCBI taxonomy): Eukaryota > Metazoa > Chordata > Mammalia > Primates > Lepilemuridae > Lepilemur > Lepilemur ruficaudatus. The sequence goes on from CAUYRT010043789.1 coordinate 19,023, forward strand.
TGGGATGAGCACCTCTATATATTTCCCCAGACGTCAAAAACTTTAGTACCAGGACAGGAAGCATAGACCTCCTACTATTGTATAAATTTGAAGGTACTTTATACCATCCTTTTTCCTCTTCCGTTCAGGAAAGGTGATTGGGTCATAAAAAAATTACACATTAGGGCATGGTGTTCCTTATTTGCTTTAGAAAGAAAAAATAAATAATTGGACAAGTTATGTTATAATTTTTAAAAAGAGCAAAAATAAAAGTCTGGTTGAAGCCATTATATCTACCATTCAGTGATTGTTTTCGCCATTGGTGTTCTCCCAGGTGAAGCTAATACGTGGTCCAGCTCTGCCTCCACAATCCTTTCCTTTTGACTTCTCCTCTCAAGAGACCTGGGTTCAAATGTAGTTACTCCTTGGAAAGGACTTCTTGTCAGACACGTAGGCTAGGGGGAGCCCAGCCTTTCTTGGTCAATGGTGTTTCATCATTTTTCCAGGGATCCCCTAGGCCCAAAGAAATCCCCAACAGTTCCATTTAGTAAGTAGTTACGTCCAATAACATAATAATTCTTTATGTCCTGATAACTTAGTAGCCATTTGAAAAAAATGAAAAGAAAAATAATATATATTTTAAAATACTTACATGACTAGAATTATTTGCTAATGGGATATTGGTCACCCGTGGGACATTGCACAATTTTTCAAACCTTGAAATCAAATTGGGTACTACCACTCTCACTTTCCATTCCATATTGATTTGTGGGCACTACTTGCTTTCACAGCAATTGCAGAAAATCCAGTTTGGAAAAGGTGGATATTATCAAAAGAAATGTAGTGTGATCTCATGTTGAAACTGTAAACTCTCTTGATCTAGTGGATTGCATGGGGTTCAACAGCTGTCAAGTCTAACTGTGTTTCCCTCACAGATGTACAATACCCCACAGTACCCTCGTGAGTCCATTCTAACACCCTGTGGGCCTTGGTGTACAGTTTGGGAACCACAGGTGTAGACATCTGTAGAGCCAAGAGTATGGAATAGGTTGGAAATGACGGGTAATCATTTTCTCTGTACACTCGAACAAGTTATGCCAAAACTTTATTACTGATTTTTGTAAGTATTAAGATAAGTGTTTCATGAAGACATTTAAAAATCATTATATGAATGATGACTGTTTTTGGAAAATACTTTTGAAAATCAATATATAATGATGATAATCTAACGCTTATACAGTACTTGAAGTTTATAAAGGCTTTTGCTATATTTTGCTGTGTTACAGGAAGGAGAATGATCTCAGAGAGGGAATATGTCCTCCTTTGAGCCGTTTGTGGTCCCATGTACCCATCCCAATCTACCTTAAACACTACCGTGAGCTTTCTCTGATACACATGTGATTGTTCTCTCTCCATTTCCTAAATATCTATAGTTCTGTCTGTGTAATTTCCCTGGGGGAGCTTTCCATAGTCTGCCTTAGGTTTTAGCAAACTTTGTTACTTTTACTGTGTACTTCTGGGATCACAAACACTTTGTTGTCACAAATAATGTCTCATTCTTTTAAATTTTCTCAAAATACCTTAATCTAGAGCATCATTAACTTTCAACAACTACTTGTTGAATAAGTGAATGAACAGTTGAAGGGATAAGAAATTCCTGTGGACCCTTCATCAAAAGGACAGATATTTTCACTAATCTGGGCTGAAATGAGAAATTGTTTTAATTTCATCACTTTTAGATCTGTGTTCCAAGGGCGACTTAGCCTATTTTAAGAAGGAATAAAAGAAGAGAGAACGACTAAGAACATTGTTATTTTAGTGAAAATAAACCTGTAGCTTTCTCAAGCCCAGAAAACCACCAGGAGTGTATTTAAAGCATGACAGTTTCTTGGTAAACCTAAGAGAAGGAGAGTCATCTAGAAAGTGTATTTCCACCATTGTAAACTTAAGTGGAGAACTGAACTCACTCTTCCCCTATGCATTCAAAGAGTTTCTTAGCTATTTTAAAAAATAGTAGATGCAAATGCATAAATTTTTATGGATGGGGAAATGAAGCCACTAAGAGACTGAAACTTTTGGCCCTAATCACAGTTACTTTCAAATGCCAAGTATTGGATTCAGGCTTTCTGTCTTGCAATATAATTTACAGACCACTGTGAATACCTGAAGCAAATATTGCTTTCAAGTTCCTATTAATATAGTTCAGCAGAGCGTGATACTGAAAGCAGTCAAAATTCAATGTTTTATATTTATGTTCGCACCGTAACACAGTCAATGGTCTACCAAGAAACATTTTAAATCAAAACATTTAATTATTACTCCCAACTGAGAAGTGTATCAGCCTCAAAGGTAAGTCCCTGCTGGTACTTTGCGTTCGTCTGCAAGATAGATTACTGGGAGTTTGGACCGAGGAGAAGTAAGGAATACTAAACAGGCAATTAAATGAAACATTTTTTTTTAGCTCTTCCTGAATTAGAGGTTTACTGATTGGATGCATTTTGTCTTTAAAGTGGTATGGACATTTTTCTGAAATACTAAACAAATTCATATGAAAATATAATTTAAAAATATTCCAAAATCAAATATAAATGACTTGGGTTTTTGGCCTCTCTAGTCAATCAGAATCCCAGCAAGAAACAGAATTTGCCACAGATGTTTCAGAGAAACATTACTGCAAGGACTGCTTCCAGAGATGCAGGCAGGGTAAAGGGATGATTAAGCACGTAGACACTATCAAGGGCGGGAAGCTGTTACCCTCCCTCAGCAAGAACTGGAACTGAGTTCAGGGGCTGCCTGGTGGGAGCTCCAGGGATGTAGCTACTGGCAAATAAATGGCACTAAACAGGGTAAGAACTCGGAAAACAACCCATTTTCTCTCTTCAGGACAGTTCTCTCTGCTGCCACCTCTTACTGGCCCATCCTGACTGACAGCTGCTGACAGGGAACCCTGAAGGTACAATCTATAGAATTTGCCTTCAGGCAGAGAAAAAGGTGTCTGATGGGAAGAGGAATTCCCATAGTCTTTTATTCTTTCCACAGATCACTAGCATACCAAATTTAAAACTGTGGGACGATAGTGTTTAAACTATATTAAGTCACCTAGTTCGTTATTTTTGAACTCCTGACCTTGAGTGATCCTCCCACCTCGGCCTCCCAGAGTGCTAGGATTACAGGCGTGAGCCACTTCACCCCGCCAAGTTCATTATTTTTAATAGGTGAGGAAACTGATATTTAGAAAAGGAACAAGTTATTTGCTCTTACCAAGAGCACTGTATGTCCTCTCTGCTCAGGTTATTGATGATATACAGGAAATGGGTAGAAGCAGAGGTCTGTGAAAATAATCTCAAATAACATATTTGAAGAATATATATGTGTGTGTATGTGTAAAAGTGTGTAAGCCTTCTATTTGTCACTGAAAAACACGGCATGGTGTTCTTCCAGAGACATTTCTAGGTCATAAAAGCTGAAACACATGGGCTGTCTGGTTCCTGGAGAGGTTTTATTGACATTCCAAAATATGAGAACCCAAGATCCTTTCCATCCTGTCTCCAAAGATCCAAGGTTTCCCCTCTTCATTTTATACCCTCTTCTATGTATAAATAAAGAGAAGAAATTGTTCTCCACCCCCATAAACAAGGTATAACTATCACTTGTGTAGAAAGTTTTCATTGGTTCTCATTACATCACCTTTGGGTATAAATGTAGGGGACCGACATTACTTAGGTTAATTTTCTAGTAGTGAATATAACAAAGAACTAGTTTCCCTGGTAACATAGGGGCTTAATTTTTCATTTATCTATCAATCATCATCATCTACCTATTGTACAAAACAACGTAATTGGAATAATATCTCAGGCCCTTCACAGTTCTTAACAAAACTCATATAAATATGCACTACTTTAGGTCTACTCTTTGATGAATTTTGAAAGTGGTATGCATCCAAGTATGCCATGGCAACAACCACAGATATGTTAATTTCCATCACCTCAAAATATTTCCTCTTGCACCTTCATAAGCAATCCCCTTCCCCAGATCATCGTAGATCTGTTTTCTGATTCATTTTACTGTTCTGTACATGGAATCATACAGTATGTAGTCTTCAGTGTCTGGATTTTTTTGCTCAGCATGACAGTTAAAAGACTTATCCATGCCATTGTTTATATCAATGGTTATTGCTTTCATTAGCTGAGTATAATCCATTGTACATATATACCACTATTTGTTTATTTATTCACCTGTGATTAAATGTATAGTTTGGTCCCAAGTTTTGGCTACTATTAAAAAAGCTTCTGTGAACTTTTTGTACATATTTTTATGTGGGCATATGCTCTCATTTCTCTTAGTAAATATCTAGAATTAGAATTATTGGGCTATGGGTGGGTGCAAGCTGGGCAACTAGAGACATCAGTTGCCAAATCATCCCAAATAAAGGAAAGAGTTTTAGGTGAAAAAGCATAGCTCAGGTGAAATACTGAGTTAAAGGAGCCAGAATCTATCCTTACCAGAGATCCCAAGGGAAGAAGTGGCAGAGCAGAAAAAGAAGGAGCAAAATTTTGGTGGAGACCAGTCAGATTCAAAGCCCAGTGGAAAGGGTAGCTGGAAGTGTTTATTTTTCCTCCCCTCACACCTGTGGCAGTTTTACAGCTCCCAATCTGTCAGAGATCCCTTTTTCCCTGACAAATTTAGTCTCTGCTACCATCGATGAACTGAAAGTTTCTTAGAAACAGAGAATGGGCTGTAGGCCCATGTAGGGTTGCATCCACTTCCCTGAACCCAAGGAGGCTTGAGAACAAGTTTGCCATGTTGGTCTCTGGTTCCTCCAGGACACAAGCACGCCATCCAGAGGCCTGGGACCTGGGGATTACCTAACTTAGTCACCACTACTGGCACCTGAACATGTTCTCAGGGCACTGGAGTCCAACCAACACAAATTGCAACATCACAGTGGGGACCTACCTGCACAAGCCAAAAGGAAGTGAGTCTCTCCCTCTCTACACTGAGCCTACTTCTGCCTCTCTATTATGAGCAGCAGAATTCCTGGCAGAGAGGAACAGTGAACAGAAAAACTTCTGTTTAGAGCTGAGGGAAGAGGTTCCAGATGAAAAGGAACCATCATAAGAACTCTGGTAACATGAACAAGCAGGCTGTTTTGACATCCCCAAAAGATCATAGTAGCTCTCCAGGAATGGATTCCAACCAAAAAATTTTTTTGAAATGTCAGATATGGAAATCAAAATGTGGATCACAAGTAAACTCAATGGGATCCATGAGAAAGTTGAAAACCAGCATGAAGAAACAAACAAAAATAATAATAATGGCATGAATGAAAAATTCACTGGAGAGATAGATAGTTTGATGAAAATATAACAGACCTTCTGGAAATGAAAAAATCATTTAGAGAAGTACAAAATACAGTGTGATGTTTCAGCAACAGACTAGACCAAGCAGAAGAAAGAAATTCAGGGCTTGAAGACAAAGCTTTTGAATTGAGTCAAAAATGAAGAAAAAGGAATCAAGAAGAATGAACAAAGTCTTTGAGAATTATAGGACCATATAAGATGATCGAACATAAGAATCACATGTATACCTGAGGGAGAGGAATAAAAAACAAAAATCAAAAGACAAACAAACCAAAAAAAAAAAAAAAAAAAAAGGAAAAGCTACTTGAGGAAATAATGGAAGAAATTTCCCTGGTCTTTCTAGAGATTTAGACATCCAGATACAAGAAGGAGGTAAATGAACTCCTGGGAAATTCATTGGAAACAGGAAATTTCCTTGGCACATAATCACCAGACTGAACAAAGTCAAAGTGAAGAAAAAAATTCTACAAGCTATGAGAAAAAAGCCTGGAGTAACTTACAAAGGAAAATCCATTAGACTAATAGCAAACTTCTTAGAGGAAATCTTAGAAACCAGAAGGGAACGTGGTCCTATCTTTAGTCTTTTTAAACACACTAACTGTCAGCCAAGAATGTTGTATCCTTCAAAACTAAGTTTCATAAATGAAGGAGAAATAAAGTCTTTCCCAGACAAGTAAATACTAAGAGAATTTGTCACCACTAGGCCAACCCTACTAGAAATCTTCAAAAGTGCTCCATACATTAAACAGAACAATAGATACCCACCACTGTAAAAAAAAACCAAAAGTAAAAAGTAATAGCTTTTATAAAACTGTATCACAAGAGAAAAAACAAGGCAACTAGCTAGCAATCAACATGATGACTGGTATATTATCTCACATATCAATATTAACATTGAATGTAAACAGCCTACATGTTCCACTTAAAAGATATAGATTGATGGAATGGATTAAAAAACTCCACCCAAATATATGTTGTCTGCAACAAGCTGATTTAACTTGTAAAGATTCTTATAGAATCAAGGTAAAGGTGGGGGGACTATTCTACACAAATAGAAAGCAAACAGGAGCAGGAGTAGCTATTCTTACAATAGATAAAATAGACTTTAAATCAACAATGGTAAAAGAGACAAAGAAAATCATTATATAATCATAAAGGGATCAATACAACAAGAAGATACAACAATCCTAAATGTATATTCCTAACACAGGAACTTCCAGATTCATAATACATGCTAGACTCAAGGAAAGAAATAAATGGCAACATCACAATAACTGGGAATTTTATAACTCCACTGACAGAACTAGACAGATCATTGAAGCAGAAAATCAAGAAACACTGGATTTAAACCTTAGAACAAATGGACCTAACAGATATTTACAGAACATTTTGCTCCCAAACTGCAGAGTATACATTCTTCTCATTAGCACACGGGACATTTTCAAGATAGATCATACACTAGGCCACAAAACAAGTCTCAGAAAATTTTAAAATATCAAAATCATACAATGTACCTTCTCAGACCACAGTGGAATAAAACTAGAAATCAATTCAAAGAGGAACTCTCAAAACTACACAAGTACATAGAAATTAAAAGTGATACATGCTACCAAAATCTCTGGAATACAGCAAATGCAGTGCTAAGAAGGAAGTTCATAGAACTACATACCTATATAAAAAGGCAGAAAGATCACAAACTAACAATTTAATGTCACATCTTAAGGAACTAGAAAAAGAAGAGCAAACCAAACCTAGAGCTAGCAGAAGAAAAGAAATAACAAAGATCAGAGCAGCACTAAACAAAATGAATCCCCTATCCCCCAAATACAAAGCATCAGAAAAACAAAAAGTTGGTTTTCTGGAAAGATAAACAAAATGGATATACCACTAGCTAGATTAACTAGGAATAGAAGAGAAAGGATTCAAATAAGTTCAATCAGAAATGAAAAAGAAGACATTACAACTGATTTGACAGAAATATAAAACATCATCTCAGACTACTATGAAAACATCTATGCAAACAAACTAGAAAATATAGAGGAAAAGAATAAATTTTTGGAAATGCACACCCTCCCAAGCTTGAAACAGGATGAAATAGAAACCCTGAACAGACCAATGAGTAATGAGATTGAAACAGTAATAACAAAAATCAACCAACAACAAAAACAAAACAAACAAACAAAAAACAAAACCCAAGACCAGATAGATTCACAGCCAAATTCTATCAACCAAAAAATATCTGGCATGTATCCTACTGAAATTGTTCCATAATATCAAGGAGGGAATCCTCCCTAGCTCATTGTATAAAGCCAGTATCACCATGATACCAAAACCAAGAACGTACACAACAACAACAAGAAAACTAGAGACCAACATCCCTCATGAAGATAGATGCAAAAATTCTCAACAAAATACTAGCAAACTAAATCCAGCAACACATCAGAAAGATAATTCACCATGATCAAGTGGATTTCATCCCAGGGATACAAGGATGATTCAACATATGCAAATCAATAAATATGATTCACCACATAAACAAAATTAAAAACAAACAGCATGTGATCATCTTAAGAGATGCAAATAAAGCATTTGATAAAATCAGCACCCCTTCATCAAAAAGCTCTCAACAAACTAGGCATAAGAGGAACATATCTCAAAATTATAAAAACCATATATGACAAACACAATATCATACTGAATGGGCAAAAATTGAATGCATTCTCCCTGAGAACTGGAAGAAGACAAGGATGACCACTGAAATCACTTCCATTCAACATAGTACTGAACGTCCTAGCTAGAGCAATCAGACAAGAGAAAGAAGTAAAGGACATTCAAATAGGAAAAGAGGAGGTCAAACTATCCCTGTTTGCTGATGAGATGATCATATATCTAGAAAATACTAAAGTCTCCTCCAACAGACTTCTAGAATTGGTAAATAAATTCAATAAAGTCTCAGATTACAAAATTAATGTACAAATCAGTAGCATTTCCATACACTAAGTGAAGCTGAGAGTTAAATCAAGAGCTCAATAGCATTTATGATAGTAGCAAAGAAAATAAAACACGTAGAGATACACTTAACCAAGGAGGTGAAAGATTCTACAAGAACTACAAAAAAGATGAAAGAAATCATAGATGACACAAACATGGAAAAATGTCCCATTGTCATGGATCAGAAGAATCAATATTGTTAAAATGTTCATACTGCCAAAAGTAATTTACAGATTTAGCACAATTCCCATCAAAATACCAACATCATTTTTTACAGATCTATAAAAAACTGTCCTAAACTTCATATGGAACCAAAAAAGAGACCAAATAGGCAAAACAATACTAAGCAAAGAGAACAAATCTGGAGGCATCACATTACCTGACTTTAAATTAGACCAGAAGCCTATAGTAACCAAAACAGCATGTTACGGGAGTAAAGGTACCATTCACAGATCAAAGAAACAGAATATAGAACCCAGCAGAAAAGCCATATAGCTACGAACTGGTTTCTGACAAAGCAGACAACAAAAACATAACACTGGGGAAAGGATGCCCTATTGAAAAATGATGCTGGGAAAATTGGATAGCCACATGCAGAAGGAAGAAACTGGACCCTTATCTCTCACCATATACAAAAATTAATTTGAGGTGGATTAAAGATTTAAATGTAAGACTGAAACCGCAAAAATTCTAGAAAAAAATAGGAAAAACACTTCTTGACATTGGCCTAGGCAAAGAATATATTACTAAGACCCCGAAAGCAAATATGGCAACAACCAAAATAAAGACAATTAAATTAAAAAGTTTCTGCATGGCAAAGAAAATAATCAACAGAGTAAATAAGCAATCTATGTAATGGGAGAAAATATTTGCAAACTGTACATCCAACATTCAACATAGGAGGAATATTCAAAATCTACAAAGAACTCAAACAAACCAGCAAGAGAAAAACAAATAACCCCATGAAACAGTGAGCAAAAGACATGAACAGATTGTTTTCAAAAGAAAATAGATAAATGGCTAACAAATATGAAAAAAATGATCAACATCACCATGGGTGTCAGGGCTGTGGACACTTGTTGCACCCAGGTGCAGGGGCATAGTAGTGTGTATCTTGCAGCGAACAGTTCTGGGGCTATTGGGGTGTGTGTGTGTGCAGTGCCATGGCAGCTGGGCAAGCATTGAGGTGTGTTGTGCACAATGCCACAAAATGACATTTATTGATTTGCATATGTTGAACCATCTTTGCATCCCTGGGATGAAATCCACTTGATCATGGTGAATGCAGCACATGGGGTTGCAGTGGCTGAACAAGTCACAGGACTGCAGCTGGTGGTTGGGTGGGTTGTGGGACCTTGGCCTGTGCACTTACTAGTTTTTAAAGAAGTTCTTTTGTTTATCTTTGTGCTCAATCGTGTTTTTTTGAGAATGAAAACAGTTTTGCACTTTCGTTTTCAGTCTATGTACCTCTTCATTTTTGTTTTGCTTTAGGATCTGTTTTGACTAGGATCTCCAGTACAATGTTTTATAAAAGTGATGTTAATAGAGTGGACGTATTTCATTGTTCCCAATCTTAGTGGAAAAATATCCAATCTTTTCCATTAGGTTTAATGTTAGCTGTAGGGTTTTTTATGATTTTTTTTTTTTAAATTAGGCTGAGAAAATTCCTTTACTTTCTTGTTTATCCAAATCATTGATGGGTATTGAGTTTTTCAAATTATTTTTCTGTATATATGTAGATGATCATTTTTTTTCATTTTTAGTCTGTTAATATGGAGAATTACATTGATTTCTAAAATATTAAACCAACTTTTCAGTCCTAGGATAAAATCTATCTGATCATAATTACTGTCCTTTACATGTTGCTGAATTTGCCTTAATATGTCTTGTTGAGAATTTTTGTGTCTATATTCATGAGAGACATTTACCTGTAGTTTCCTTTTTTTGAAATATATTTTTCTGGCTTTGGTAGCTGGATAATGCTGGCCTCATGCAATGTTTTTGAAACTACTTTTTCCTTTTGTATTTTATGAAAGATTTTGTGTAAGAATCACATTATATACTTCTGTAATATGTGATATAATTCATGAGTGAAGACATCTGAGCCTGCAGTTTTCTTTGCCAGGAGGTTTTAAATTACAATTTTAGTTTTTTTTAATAGATGTGGTGTATTTGGATTTTCTGACTTCTTTCTGCGTCAGTTTTGATAACTGATTCTTTTCTCGGTATTTGTCCATTTTACTTTAGATTTGAAATTTATTGTTACAGTATTGTTCATGTTTTCTTATTATCCTTTTAAAGTCTAGCATCTAGAATGATGCGCCCTTATTGATCTTGATCAGCCTAGTTGGGTTTTGACAATTTTATTAATCTTTACAAAGAACCTACTTTTGGATTCAATGGCTTCCTATATTGTTTGCTTTCTATTTTACTAATTTTTATCTTTTATTTCTTTATTATTTTCTTCTTTCTGATTGCTTTGTGTTTAATTTGCCCTTCTTTTTCAGCTTCCTGAGATGTATATTTAAAGTGATTTTATACAATTCTTCTTTTATAATACAAGCAATTATAGTTATGAATTTCCCTCTGAACATTGCTTTAGTTGCACCCACTAATTTTGATTTGTTAAAAAACAAACAAACAAAAAAACACGAATTTTGATTTGTTGTGTTTTCTTTGCCATTCTATTTAATGTATTTTCTTGAGATTGCTTCTTTGATTCATGGGTTATTTAAAAGTGTGCTGTTTAATTTTCAAATATTTGGGGATTTTCCACTATCTATTATTGATGTCCAACTGAATTTCATTTGGTCACAGGACATATTTGAATGGATTTAGTGTTTTAATATTCATCCAGACTTGATTTATGGCCTGGTGTATAGTCTATCTTTGTACATGCTTCAAGGACACTTTAAAAGAATATATAGCCACCATTTTTGAGTATCATGATAAATTTTTATCTATAAAGTTTAAGTTGGCTGATTGTGCTATTCAAGTTTTTGATATCCTTATCGATTTTTTGACTACTTGTCCTTTCAATTACAGAGAGAAGAATGTTGAAATCTCCAACTGTAATGGTAGTAAACTCCTTCTTGAGTGCCTTTGAGTGTTATTGTATTTAAACAATTTTGTCAAGACGTTATAAATTTTATAAATGTGGGTAGGTTAGTAAAATATAAGCTAGTTTTCTATTATGAGAATCACAACTCCTGTGTAGATTACTTTTAGTATTTTTTAAGGAAGATAATTAAAAATATTTCTTACCTGTTTTCTTTTTACTCAATATCACACATCTAGAAATTAAGGTTATAAAGCATTATAATTATAAAAGAAATACTTTTCAAAATTATGTTGCAAAATAAACAAAGTTTACAATTTATGTAAATGTGTTTCTGTTGTGGAAATGAATGAGAACAAAATAAGAATCAACATGAGAACAAATAGAGGTTATTTATTTAGAGTTTGCTATACAAATGGAGTCAGCCACCATCACTTGCTTTTAGCAGAGGCTAGCAAAAGATATTGACTTTCTCTCCAGGCTAGGGCACACTGGAAAAGGCAGAGCAGAGATCTGTTACTATGAAGTAAGTGTCTTGAGGCAGAATTGATGACAAGATGGTATTTGGTTTAGACACTGCTGGGAAACAAGGGAGGTGGCCATGAGGTCTAGGAAAAAACTGATATTTTCATCTGTTTGGTTTATGTACTGGCAGGATGGGAGTGTTATAGGCTAGTATAGGGTATGAGAAGATCTTCAAAAATAAATAAGGCTTTCAGTTGAAAGGTTTGAACCCTTCTTTGCTTCTGGCTTCAAAGGATATTGGGAACATTTAGATAACAGCAGGATCTCCCCAAACTTTAATATTCTCTCCTCAAACTATTTTTCCTATGCCAATAAATTTTCTGCCCACAGAGTATCAAGTATGGCATCAAGATCAGCATCTGAAGTGTGCATCAAATATAGTACAGAAGAAAAAAGTATATCCAGAGCAGACATAATTTGATTATCACTATGGGAGGCCTCTGCAACTTCAAGAAATAGTCTCTCTGCAGTCTACATTTAATATCACAATCACATTTGCAAAGTAAGTCCCTAGTAAATTTGTAGAGGTAGTTTCATTGAGCAGGAAGAAATGTTTTTAGTCAAATGCCCAAGGGTTATAGGTAAGGACTAGGTGATAGGGAAAATATGTGGATAATGTGAAGTACTACCATTTGTGTTGCAAGTTTATTCTGAGGAGAAGTAAAGAGGTTGGGTAAAGTTGGCAGGGTTTAATGCAGAAAGAGCAGTGCCATCATCTACCAGGAATTAATGAGAGTAACTGTCTATATTTGTAGTTAATTCATCTTGAGTGTTTAAGGATAAGGCAAAATCCTTAAATACTTAGTGCTTTAGTCGTCCTCAAAGCACTATCTTTGATTTGAATTGAGAGATTTTTCTATGCCTTGGTTTTTCTTTTTCAGATGGGACAATCTTTTTTCAGTGTCCCTATAGTTTACAATATTTGCAAGTGTCTTTGGTAAAAAGTAGTCAGGTGAGAAGTGGACCACAGAACTATTTGATCTGCAGGGCCATCAGTGTAATTGGGGCTTGTCTCATTTTACTTCTAAAATTCTTTCAAAATGTTTGTCTAAGTGTCGGAGTCCACCTAAAGGCCCTATGTCCCACTCTAATTTCTGTTTTTGAATTAAGTCCCCAATTTCAGGTTTAACTCCTTTGACAAAATGAGATGAATGGACTGTTACATTGGCACCTCTTTTAACTTGTAAATGTTGTCAAAAAGTATTCATAGTCCCTATTTCTCCATAGGGAGTCTCTTACACTGTTAGAGGGACTGCAAATTGGTGCAACCTTTGTGGAAAAGAATTTAGAGATTCCTCAAAGAGCTAAAATTAGAATTACCATTCAATCCAGCAATAGCATTATTAGGCATCTACCCAAAAGAGCACAAGACATTCTATGATAAAGATATCTGCACCCGAATGTTTATGGCAGCACAATTCACTATTGCTAGGCCATGAAAACAACCCAAGTGCCTGTCAATTCATGAGTGGATTGTTAAAATTTGGTATATGTTCACAATGGAATATTACTCAATTTTAAGAAATGACAGTGAGCTAGCACCTCTTATATTGTCCTGGATTAAGCTTAAGCCCATTATTCAAAGTGAGGTGACACAAGACCCGAAGAATGGGCCCCACTTGTACTCACCATCAAACTGGTATTGACTAACACTATGGTGCTCAAATGGTGGGAGTGATCACTAGGGAATCGGGGGGTGGCGGATAAGCCCATGTCTGAGCGACGTGGTGGGCACTGTGGAGGGGTGGGACATGCTTGAAAAGTAGTTGGGGAGTGGAATTAGGGGTCTCAATAAGGGAAAGGAATTCCTCTAAAACTGATTTATGTGATTAACTGTACATCTCGGTAAATTCACTGAAAATCATTTAATTGTACACTTAAAATGGAGTAAAGGCATGATATGTAAACTATACTTCAATAAAAAAAAAACAATTGGCAGAGGGGCTGTGTGTGAGAGAAACACAAGTTTACAAACTGAAAGCAAAAGCTCAAATACCTAAATTAAAATACACATCGGATCATAGGGCTCTGAATAAGTGAACTGATTATATAAAGTAAAACCACAGTGAGCCTAAGACATGAATATTTTGTTTCAGTGATGCCAAATATTTAGATAATAAATCTATTTATTTATAAAGCAATGCCTTTAATGATTGGTTGATTTTTTAAGTCTTTAAAGCAGATGTGGATCTTTGATGTCAATGGCCGTCCATTAATGGAGGTTACCTTCCACGCAGGAAACCTTTCCCAGCTTCTGCTGTTGCTACAGTGCCCAAGGGCCCAGCCTATTGCTCCACCTACATTCCAGCAAATTTTAATGGTCTGTGATTCAATTTGTTTGCCTTCGAATTGGGAACAGGCACCCATAATATCCTTGTACCTACAGAACTCTTCAGAAGAACTCTTCTAGGAGTACACAAAAGTACAACTAGAAACTTGCCCCCCCCAAAAAAAAATACTATTTCCTTCTCTTTATGGATTAACACAATTGGTTTTACTTGAAATTAGTACAGCATATTCTTTAAGGAAAAAGAATTACATAAGGTACATGTAATTTTTAAATTAGAAAAAGTTATAAATTTGAGTTGGACCACAAATTGCTTCAGTATCAGCCCACCTTTGGATCACTCTCATCCTTTTTCTTCCGCCCAGGCTGTTCCCAGAGCCTCTCATTCTGGCATCTCACCCAAACCCCATCCCCAGATCCTAGGTAGTGTCCTACAGTCCTTTCCTGATGCATCCTTCTTCCTGACTCCTACCATCCTTAGTGGGCTAATTGGAGAAGAGACAATAATTAAATAAATTTATACTTAATATGTGAAAATTTTCTGGTTTATGATGTTGTTTGTCACATAAATATTTGCACATAAAGAAAGACCTTCAGAGACAGTAATTTCTGATGGTAGAACTCTAGGTCTTGTCACAGGCCCAGATGGCTGATGAGCTGGACCTAACGAGACGTTGACATTGCTATGACCTGACCGCATATTAGAAATCCCTCACATTCCTTCCAGTGAAGGCTACTGCAGGTCTGACTCTGTTCTCATCATTCGTAGGATTGAGAGCCCATGGAATAGAACACAAAATAGCAATTATTGGTCCTTACCGGCACACTCTCAACACATGACCACTAAGCTTACCTGTTTTTTGGTATGTTCGTTGTATTCTCCAGGAAGATTATGTGCACTTTTAATTAAGGTCTTTGCAATATGATAATAATAAATGCTAATAATAGCAAGCGGTATGAGGAAATAGACCAAGAATATGAGCACTGAATGAATCTTGGGATGTAATTCATCCGTCTGAGGGTAGGGAATACACGCTGTGAAGCTGCTGTTGTCCAAGCTATCGATGCGTGCAACTTGTGAAAACACCGCTTCAGGAACTGCCAACAGCACAGAGACCACCCAGATGCCCATGGCCTTCACACAGGTCCACAGCACTGCCCCTGACGTCTGCATGTCCATGGGGTTTACGATGGCTCTGTACCTGGGAAGACGATACATCTCAAATTATTCTCTTAAAAAGAAAGAAGACCTCTTACTTGATAGGAGAGGTGCCACACTCCATCATTCCCTGGCTGTTTTGTAGTGTATAGAAGACCTAAGGTCCCTCCACAAGTCATTCCACTGCTTAGTAGCACAGAAGACAGGAAGGGAGAGGAAAATATTTTAAATTGGCATTTCCTATATTGTGGTCATTTGCTTACCTCTTTGACTAGTTTCTTCTAAATCTACACATACTATGTGCATCATTTATTGAATGTTTTTATTTAGTTTTCTTTTTTATTATTACTGTAATTAATATAAATAGACAATAACCATGAAATATAAAATGTGTACAAAATAATATCATTAGATTCTTCCTTGATATTAGTTTATAGCTTCTGAGCATGAGACCTCCCACTTTTTTTCCTAAGGTCATATAATAAATCTTAGAGGCTAATTCAGACTGGGATTTTTCTCCATAATGCAATCATAAGGAAGACTGAAAGAACTGAAACAATTGAAAATGGAATAATATTCTGTCTTTACAGCTCAAATTTATTTCATGTCAAGATCCCATAAAATTCTCTCTAAACCCACCTAATATGCTACTAGTATATAGTGTATATCAGCAATATACTAATGATAAAGTAATCACACACCAGGACACAGTGACTTAAACAATCCAAAACTTTCCACAGCTAACTCAGTCACACACATTAAGTAAGGTAATCATGATGCAAAAAAAACCAAAATTGTATGTAAATCTCAAATTATTTATATTTATCTTTAAAAATATTTGAGGTTACAGTATACCTAGAAGATAACAAGAAGCAGTGGAAAGTGATTTCACTCAGACAAATTTGAGTTATTATCCTATCTCTGGTATCATTTGGAAAATCACTTAATTCTGACTTTTTCTTCATTTATAAGGTGGGGACAAAAACACCTTCTCCAAAGCTTTTGTGATTAGAAAAAATTTATTAAGCACCTATTACAGTGCCTGGCAATTAGCAGATCCTAACTAGGTCAAGACACTGCACCTTCTCTTTATTTACATTTGAATTCGTCTGATGTTCTAAAAATGCAGAATATTTCAGGCCATGTGACAATTGGTCAAGGTCTCCTTCTGAGGTTCTGCAAAGGTGTTTCCCATTCCCCACTGGAGATGAACATCTCACAGCCTCAGCATCACCTGACGGCAGCCCCGTTCTCTCCTGATTGGCCGCAGGTGTCTCTTCCAGACCCTCCATAGGAGAAGGGCAATTCATGTTTTGATTTAGAGGCACTTCCCACATGAAAAGAAAAAGCATATAGAAATCAAAGGGCACCAGCAAAGGACCTCATTACCGAAGTAAGTAAAGTAGCATGCATAATGCATTTTACTCAGGTTTCCCACATGGTGGAACTCGATGGGCAGGTGTTCCCTTCCTTTGTTCTTAATTGCATGTTCTTAAAAAACTAAAAGAATTAGAATTGGTAACTAGAATGGGCAAATTTTTTTGTTTTTTAATCAGATTAATATATTCAAAGAATTTACAAAAAAAAAATCGGAGAGTACTAAGAGTCCACTAAATAAAAGTGAGTCACCTTAGGGCTCACTTCCAAATGTAAAAAAAAAAAAAAAAATCATAATATAACCTCCATATTTCTAAGAAATGTACTTTTACCACTTTTTCTTAAATTAAATGTAGATATTAGCTTTGGGCATCCTTTTATAGTAGTTCAAGATTTTTCTCTCTTATACTACACCTCTCCTCCCCCCATGCCCAACATCCTGATTTAGTAATTTATATTGTGTTTATATAGTTAATAGATAATGATTGTGACTAAATAAATATCATTTACTGCAGTAGCATATTGTGATGATGTTCTTTCTTATACACTTATTTGATTTTCCTAGAGTTAATATTTCCTCATTTTTTCATTTGCATAATTTTCCAGGTACCTGAATTTATTTATTTTTCCTAAATATTCCTTCACCACCTTCCTGGATAATTGGAATCCTAGTTCTTGAATCTTAATTCTTCTTCTTCCTTAGTTTTACACATTTCTCAAGCACATCTTCAACTTCTTTATGAATTTATTTTCTAAGATGCTCTATTAGCGTTAGCCTCCATCCCTCCATCTTTTTTTTCTGAATTTTTTATTTCTGAAAAAGCTGATTGTGAACTAATTTTTATGTGGAAGAAGGTGAGGAAAGGGCAGAGAGGTGATCACTACAAACAGAATCAGCCTTCTTTTTAAATTATTAAAAACCACAAAGGGCCTTCTTAACTTTCCTCCATATATTTAAAAAAAGGAATATGTTACTTCTCTATCCTATAGCTAAGCATGTACTACTGTAGAGGCACAGTCTCTACAACAGTACCCCCACTGGAGCTGCTACAATAAAGTGCTATATACTAGGTGGCTTATAAGCAACAGAAATTTATTTCCCACAATTCTGGAAAATAGGTCGTCCAAGTTCAAGGTGCCGGTAGAGTCAATGTTTGGTGAGAGCGCCCTTATTATTACTAGATGGAAACTTCTCGCTGTTTCTTCCCATGGTGGAAAGGTCAAGTGTCTCTCTGGGGTCTCTTCATAAGGGCACTAATCCCACTCACTCACATGACCTAATCACCTCCCAAAGGCCCCACCTTCTAACATCATCATCTTAAAGGTTAGGATTTCAACACATGAATTTTGAGGTGACAAAAACATTCAGACCATAGCAGGCATTATAACCATAAAGGATGTTGAGAAACTTTAAACATAAATGAAAATTACAAATCTCTCACTCTGATAAGATTGCTAGCAACAGATAACAGAATCTTGGTTTATGAAAAGCAAGAAACCTAGCAGGAACATAAGACAAGATAGGGAAGGCCTTTTCAACAGGGAGGATTCTGAGCCACCTCCTGTGAGAAAAAGTAGACGTGAGGGATAGTCTCTAAATGATACATATTTGAATGAAAGGGAAGTCTTGCAAATTCTACAAAACCAGAAATTATAGTTGAAAATAACAGATTACCAAAGTGCTGTTATTAGTGTTGAAGCACAGCTTACAATTGTCAAAGAATGTTATACACCAGCCAATGCTCTATGTGTGTTCTTTGAAAAAATAAAAAGCAAAAAGTAAAGCAAGACAGTGCAAGTCAATGTGGACACATTTTATCATGCTTCCTTCAAATATTTACAGAAAATGTGGGGGAAAATTCTCTCAATATATGAACTGTTTCATATGTGTGAAAAGATATATTTTCCCTTACAGTTAGTCTCAGAAAGATATCCCTGACTGAAAACTAGATACTAGAGAATAATCGATAAAAAAGGAGACAAAGAGAAACATAATTACTATTCATGTATTAAACATCAATAAATAAATATACTTATTTTGGATCTAGCTTATGATGTCTGCATCCATTTTAAATTAATATAGATAATTACATTTAATCATAATACAAAATATATGATGAAGATATGATCATTTTTTAGCTCTTACAAAGTCATCACAACATCTCAAAAATGTCCATCTCCATATTTCTGCAAAACTTTCTAGTTATACTACCCATAGTTTCTTTTTTATTCTCCATCAAACTTTCATTTGTCAGGCTAGGAATAGGCCAACAAAGAGTATAAGTGTGAACTACATGATAAGAGGAGAGATCTTGGTCACTGTTGTATCTCTAATACACAACACACCCTACACCCAGAGCGTGATAAGTTTTTGATAAATGGTTGTTAAACTAATAAGGAAAATGTGGCCTCAGCAACAAAGAGTTCCTTGTTAAGAGCAATTGCGGTAGAGTGGGGTAGGAGTTGTTAGATATTACACTGGGATGGGGATGGCGGTGAGGAATGCAGACAGAGTCTAGTGTAGCGATACCCAAGGTGCATCAGTCTTCAGAATCACCCTGATAAGTGAAAAAAGGTAAAAGTATTAGGAGGTTTTTCCCCAGACTCGCTGCTGCAGAGTCTCTAGGATGTGAAATGTGAGATTCTGCATTACACTTAGATTTTTGGGTGATTCTGAATAAAAGCCAGGTCTAGAACCCACTTTCAAGAGGACTGAGTGCAGCAGCAAGCATCTTTGCCACAGACGTCCTGCAAGGTGGTCCAGTGCAATGGGTGCACGTTCAGCAGCAGCCTGGGGAGTATCTGGAATCTAGCAGGTTTAATATTTGAAGAATCAGATGCCTGCCCTTTACAATATGTCACGTCATGTTGAAGACATTATTCTGTTTTTGAAAATAAGGAAAACACTGCCTTGTGGGCATGTGGTTAGTGCTATTTTATCATTTTTCTCCAAGTAAAATGTTTGGGCATAACAGATGCAGGGTTGGCACCCAGATGCCATAAACTCCAGCCTGGTGCAATATCTCCTTATAATGTGTCCCATAGTTTTCAGAGCAAGGTAGGTGAATAATCTTCAAAAACTGTAAGGCAGTATATAAATGATGGCAATGTTATGAATATTGTGAGAATTATACAGTGTCATTCTAAGTCAATGTGTGAAATTCTAAGGAAAAGAGGGAAATAATCTACAGTGTTTGAGGTCAATAAGTAAAATGTATGTAATTTATTAGAGTCAAATATAACAACGTTTATTTAAAAATATGCCCTATAGATTCCAATTAAAAACTAATAAACTGGTAAATTGATGCCTCCCAATTTGTTTTTTGCTTAACGTTGCTTTGGCTATCCAGGGTCTTCTCTGGTTCCATACAAACATAGAATTATTTTTTCTACATCTGCAAAAAGTGATGTTGGTATTTTCATAGGGATTGCATTGAATCTGTAGATTACTTTGGGTAGTATAGACATTTTAACAATGTTGATTCTGCCGACCCATGAGCATGGTGTCGTTTTCCACCTGTTTACGTCCTCTGCTATTTCCTTCCTCAGTGTTTCATAGTTCTCCCTGTACAGATCTTTCACCTCCTTAGTGAAATATGTTTCTAGGTATTTTATTTTCTTTGTTGCTATTGTGAAGGGTATTGAGTCTTTGATTTGGTTCTCAGTTTGACTGTTGTTGGCGTGTAGGAATGCTACTGATTTCTGTATATTCATTTTGTAATCTAAGACTTTGCTGAATTTGTTTATCAATTTCAGTAGTCTCATGGCAGAATCTTTGGGGTTTTCTAGATATAAGAACATATCCTCAGCAAAAAGAGATAGTTTGACTCCTTCTTCCCCCATTTAGGTGCCCTTGATTTGCTTTTCTTGTCTTATTGCTCTGGCTGGGACTTCTAGCACAATGTTGAATAGAAGCAGTGATAGAGGGCAACCTTGTCTGGTTCCAGTTCTAAGTGGGAATGCTTTCAATTTTCCCCATTCATTATGATGTTGGCTATGGGTTTGTCACATATGGCTTGTGTTATTTTTAGGTAAGTCCTGTCTATACCTATTTTGTTAAGCATTCTTATCATAAAAGGGTGTTGAATTTTGTTGTATTATCCTGGACAGAACTGGAACCCATTCTACTAAGTGAAGTATCCCAAGAATGGAAAAACAAGCACCACATGTACTCACCATCAAATTGGTTTTTACTGAGCAACACTTAAGTGCACATATAGTAATAGCATTCATTGGGTGTTGGGCAGATGGGAGAAGGGAGGAAGGGATGGGTATATGAACACGAAATGGTGCAGTGCTCACTGTCTGGGGGATGGACCTGCTTGAAGCTCTGATTTGGGTGGGGCAAGGGCAATATATATAACCTAAACATTTGTACCCCTGTAATATGCTGAAATAAAAAAAAATTAAAAAAAAAAAAAGAAATCAAGCAAGTGGAAGGAAGGAGGAGTAGAGGGGTAAATTCACACTAGAAATAAAAAAATAAATAAATGAAATTTAAAAAATAGAACTCATTTCCCAGTCATAACCAGTTTGAAGATATGATGGAAAGTAATTCCACTAACAAAACTAATTGCTTAGGAAAAAACGTTTTACTGAAAACATGTGGGCCTATGAGAACCAAACCAAACAACCTTTAGTTAGAAATATTAAAAGACTTAAGTATATGAAAAATTATGTTGTCTGACAGTAATATATAATCATCAAACAACAATTTAGGAAATTCTAATAAAAACAGAAATGTAAATATCTGATGAAATTATTCCAAAAATAATCTGAAAGTATCAAAAGCTGAGGTCACCAAAAACAATTCTGGATACACATATATATAGAAAAACTAATAGTTTTCTTATCATATTTACCAATAGTAACATGTAAGAAATATAATGAAACCATTATATTCACAGTCCAAAAAAATATACATAAGAAAAAATATGTGGGAAAAATATGAAATGACCTACAATATGAACTAATAAAAAAATCATAATGAATGGTAAAAGATTATTTATTCCTGAATAAAAAGCTGATGATTATTGTCAAGAATTTAATTACTTTTGAAGTTATTCATATATTATCCCAATTTAAAGATTGGTAGATCTAACTACATAAAAAACTAAACTATTATACACCTTAAAATATCTAAAATTTTTATTAATAATATATAGAACACTGCTTTATATTTGGTTCATGTCCTCAATTCCAACCTGTTATGGTGTCCACACAAAAAAAGTGGGAATAGTTCCTGTATCTTATTCTTCCTCTCCATCCCATTTTATGATGAAAATTTGCAAACGTATAGAAAAGTTGAAAGTATTTCAGAATGAACACTCAAATATCCAGCAACTAGAATCTACAACTGACATTTTACTATGCTTGTTTTTATCACACATCTATTTATTCAGACTTTTTTAAAAAATGCATTTTTCAAAATAAGTTGCAGACTTCAGTATGCCATTCTAAATACTTTAGCATGCATATTACTAAACTAGAGTTCAAGAGAGTATTTCTTTCTTTCTTTTTTCTTCTTTTTAGGTAATATTCACATACAATAAAATATACAGATCATAAGTGGCCATTTGATGGCCTGAGCAAACCATTGGAAATAGAAAGGCCCAGCACTACAGAACTAAGCAAGGGAGAGCACAGCTCATTTCCAAATAACCAGACCATTCAACTAACTTGCACAGAAAAGCAGAAGCCAATGATACCCTGAACCTATAAATTTGTTTCATTTCAATGTTGTAATTTTACTGCACTTACACACTGCTGCATGCAGTAAGAATACATGTGTTTATTTAATACCTGCTCTATATAAGTCATATTGTGAGATCTTTAGGGGTTCACAGACGAAGGTAGCATGAGTAGAACCAGCATCCACCATAGTGGTTTTCAGGACGACTGTGGGGTTGAGGAGGGTTGCTCCAGCAATCCCCAGAGCTGCTTACCATGTCCCATGACTGTTCTAGGAGCATCAGTCACTGGCCAAATCTGAAATTTGAACATCCTCCTGTAGACAAGAAAAATGCCATAGGATAGTGTAAGAAATACCATTTAATTAAGTATGAATTGTTTCAGCAATAAGCATTCACTTATAATGACCTATAACTAAAGCAAACATTTTTTTCTGATACTTGATTCATTTTGCAGCCATTGACAGAGTAAGTTGGTGAGATGACCCAAATTTAGTCAAGTTAGTGACATGGGCATATAATTGGGAGAACAGAAGATGCTTGACTAAATATATCAGAGATTTCCCTGAAACTTGGCTGGTTTCAATCAGGTGTTTTTTATGTTTTAAAATCCAATTAACATGCCTGTTTTATAAGCATAAGCATGTACATTACAGCTATAAAAGTAAGTAAATATTCTGAGAACAGTTCCTAGGGGTAGCAGTTCACATGGGAAATGTAAACAAATTCCAATTCAGCTAATTTCTTCTCACCCTATAGAAGGTGCTAAACCACAGTAAGGACTCTGGACTGTGAGGAGAAAACTGATTTCATTTCTCTAATTCAAAAGAAAAATATGGATTTGATATTAATTTTAGTCATTGGGTGAAAATGAGATCGTGAACAACACAAAGTATAAAACAGTAGAGAGGTTTCATTTATAATTTGACAAATAACCTCCAGTGACAGCATTACTTCTTCTTATTCTCTAATGCAGAAAGGAGTATATTGGGCACCATGTCCTTGAGTTTGTCAAATTGCCTGATGCAACGTTTCATGTATTCAGCCCCTGTGGTTTGACCAGTAAGGCCACACTCACCATGTGGAGAACCTGGAGTTTTTGTCTTCTCTGGAAGGTTCCCATGCTCACACACTTCTCAGATACTGGCAAAATCAAAGGGAGTAACCTTCAACACTGACATTTCATATTTTCATCTTATTTTCATGCTGGGCTGGACTTGTTCACTCCTCTCCCATCCCTGCCAGAGCAAAGCTCTCCCAATTTTGCAGACGAGTCTCTCTCCCGCTTGGTCATACCATCTGTCTCTGCATTGCAGTTTACTCTGCGTGAGTACCAGGTAGCAGACAGAATTTTGCCCAACAGCAAGTACAGTAGAAAGTCTCTCACAGGCTCCCCACAATCTGTGAACATATGATCAGTCTAGGATAACACATTGTACTAAAAATATACCAGGGAAATGTTCATGTGGTAATAAACAAGGAACCTGAGTCAAGGAGGAAATGAGCCACGAGCTTCTGAAATGTGTGTCTCTATGTGTACCAGAATGACGATGGTCTGTCAATGGGAAGTGACTGCATCAACTCATGTCTGTTTCCTCATCGCAAGTGTTAATGTGCATTTAACAGTGTAGGCATAGCATGTTTGGTCTAAAACCCAAACTGTGAGTTAAATGAGTGGAAATCTAGAAGTATCTGTCATGAGGTGGTTGGTTTGATAAACAGAAACTTATCTAATTTCCACGATAACTTCTGAAACTGCACGGTGACATTAGAAGGAATATCTCAGCAGGTCTGAGAGTGCAAATTTAAAAGAGAAAAGACGGTGTGTCCTATATTTTATGCTGTATCATTCATTCCTTATTTAGCTATGCCAACATTTTAAGAGAACTTGACAATACTCCCCAAATATTAGACACATATATTATAGAGATCTTATGTAGACTGTTGATTTGTGCAGAGAAAAAACTGTACAGATTTTTAAATATTTCATTTTATTACTGGATTCTGGAAACCGATTTTTTGAACTTAGAATTTGTCACTTGCTTTAATTCATCTGATTTCCAATGTGAATTTTAATCTAATCAGCTAAGTTGAACTTTATCTCATAACTCTTCCCCACCTCTTATTTCCATGTTTATTTGCTGGAGGAGGATAGGAATGGAAAGTTAGATGTGTTCTTTTAATCCATCCTGTGTTGTCGCTGTGTACTGCTTACACATCCATTGAGCACATTGCATTGTAAAGATCAATTGTCAGGTCTGTTTTCTCTGTCGGCTGTCAGCCGCTCCACGACAGGACTCATGTATTCTTTTAGGTCTTTCAGCATTGGACTCAGGCTCTGCTGGCAAATAAATACACAATACATGATAGTTTGATATAGTTGGGATGGAATGGAAGAAATGGATTTATTCTTTGGCTTTTCCTCTCTAGACGTATGTTCTTAATCTGTGATCCACGGATGTGCCTGTGCTGATGGCTGTTTGTCAGTCATCTTACATCATAGGCAAAATTATCCATGTTATGGGATTTCCTAGGAAAGGGACCCGAAGTTTCATCAACTTCCCAGGACAGCCTGGTGGCCCTAAACAGATTGGGAGCCATTAATAGAGAAACTCCTTACTTTTTTTCTAGGAACGTAATTTTCAAAAAATCATGAAACTTTTAAAGAAACAATTATCTCAGATGACTTGGTGCCTTAGACATTTGCTTGTTTAGTTTCATCCAGTGTCTGCTGTGACTGTTACAGATGCACTACCTGCCCATGAGAATGCAGTACAGTCAGTCAGATTCCTGTAACAAATGATTTGATTCTCCTGTCAGCATATAATCAGTCTTGCCGTTTGGGAGGTAATCAATCACTGCCATATCTAGAAAGTCAAATTGACTGCAACCCCCAGTTTGTCCAACTGAGGAAGCATAGGTGTCACCTAAGGTTTTCCTTCTGCTGAGAAAGGAGCACCAAGATGGGGCAAGCAGCCAAATAGAAGTGCAACTGATTTCTAGCACACCTAATATTTTAATTGTTTCTTATTTAAATTTATTTGGCCTTCAATCAGCTGTTTAAGCCTTTAGAAGAATAAGAAATGTTTGGATCTGTTTTTTAAAATAGTAGAATATAATTTTTTTTATTAATTATGTTATATATCTTAAAGTCTGAGTTGATGTAATGAGGACACCCAGAGATAACGGTTCAGCAAAATAAAAGTTTATTTTGTGTCTTTCCATGGCACAGAGAAGGAAGGTGATTTCTGTTTCAAGAAGTTATACCCTGAAGAGTAGGGCAGCTCTGTCATCTTCAATATGTGGCTTCTCAGGAAACCCTCCTGTTCGTATTCTTAGCTGGCAGAAAAAGGTATGTGAGGAGTGTTTCCTAAGTAAGTGAGGCAGAAGTTGCACGTTGCACTTCTGTTCATACTCCGTTAATGAGAACTTAGACGTGTGGCCACACCTAGCTGCTAAGATGTAGGAAGACGTAGCGTACCTGTGCAGCTGGGCACATGAATATTACCATATTATTACTATCATAATAGTAATATTACCCTATTACTCTGGAAGAAACAGAACAGACTTTGGTAGGTAAGTAACAGTCTCTGTTGGACATATAGAATTAGGATTTAGACACATGCATCAAAATTGGACAAAATCGCCTGCTTTGGGGAACTAATGAATGGATAGTTTTCTTTGTCTTCCTTCCAGAGACATTTGGTCTTGGGTAATGTAAATTCAAAAGGGTCACACTGTCCCAGAAGAATGTGAAAGAGAGAAAGTAACAGAGTAAAGGTTTGGGTTTCAGTAGGATAGACCAAAAAAGTAGATAGTTAGAACCCAGAGATAAGTGAGCCCCATTTGGACATGATAGGTGATCGTGACAGATCCAGGCGTGAGGCTAGGAAAGGGCTCTGACAGCAAGTAGGAGAGGGAAAGGCATGGAGCTACAGCTTCCTGTGCACATCTCTGTGAATCCTGCAACATCTGGGAAGGGCAAGAAGGGAGCTGATCCTGAGAACTGGAGCAACAGGTGGAGAGTTAGTTCTAGAACAAAATGCCTGGCCGCTAGAACCCTCTAATGGGGCCACCAAGAATAAAGCAAGGGTTCATTTACTGGAATCAAGATGAAAAGGAAAACCTAGATCTACTACAAAAGAGATGAACACTAACACAGATACATGTGTAGGTTCTTATTATTTGCTATTTTTAGGGACTTGATGAGGTCCCACAGGCTAAGGTAAGCTAAATCCACAGGTGTCATTGAAATAAAGCCAGCTGTGGATTTTTAAGGAGCTGCAAGAAGCCAGGGAGCTAAGCCACCTGAGCTTCTTGAATACAGATGAATGAAACTCACAGCCATCTTCGCTCCTTGAATAAAACTGAATAGAACTAATTTCTGGGTTATTTTAAAGAATGAATGGCTGCCTTTTCGATAGGAATTCAAAGGGTATAAATTAGGAAAAGAATAAAAGTCAATAAAATGTCTATGGAGAGACAAGAAAATAACAGTTAAGTGATTGGGAGTGTGTTATTAATATAAAAATCAGCGAAGGGTGCAGAGTGCCGGCGGGGGAAGACGGAAAAGCTCTGGTGATGGACACACAGCAATGGGAAGGTATTTAATGCCAGAGAACTATGTGCCTAAAATGGTTACAATGGAAAGCTTAGGTTATATCTCTTTTACTGGAATAAAAAATATTTTTTTTTTAAAAAATTAAGACTTTAAAATAGAGTTTAAAAGCAATTATCGTGTTTTAAAACATTTTTGTCTATGTCAATTGTTAATATTCAGTTAAGTTAGAAGACCACGGCTTTCAACTGGCCTATGCATGTTGGATATAAATATTTTACCCATCCACTCCTCTCTGAGTCCATTTATTGAGTCTTGAAATTTTCGTTGTCAAAGTTGAGGTGAGTAAAAAGAAGAACAAAGTAATAAAAAGCAAAAATAAGTAGGCTTCATTAAATAAATCCATGAGACGGTGACACCCAAGGGAGCGACCGGGAAAGCCAGCCTCGGCCACGTGTTCCAGGAGGGCCTCGTGCTCTGCAGGGCTCCAGGACCGGCGGGAGCCGCCACTTCCTACCACGTGGGCTCTTTTCCCTGCTCTATTTCGGGACAGAAAGGAGACTTTCAGCCACTGTCATGCATCCCCGTTGCCAAAGCAAGTGCAGAGATTACAGGTAAGAGCCTGCGCCCCCTCCCTTCTGTCCTCCCCGGCGGTGGGCAGGCAGCCGCCACGCGAGACCCTCTTGAGCTCCCCCCTGTCACTCACACCCTTGTGTGTGTCTCTTCCGTTGAGCACGGATTTCACCTGCGCCTTGCCCCAAATGATGAAACATAGCAACAGCTATGAGATCAAAGTACCAAGATTAGTCTACCAAAAGATGGTGACTTCCGTCTTGAGGTTTCCTTGTCACGCTCTTGCTGGCCTGCTGCGACGGGAGCCAGCTGCCACGCCCTGAGCGGCCCGGGAGCCACGCTCTTGCAGGGCAGAAGGGACCGGCAAGTGTCCAGGAGCCGAAGCTTGGAAGCGGGGTCCTCCCTGCAGCTCCTGTGGGAATCTATGAGAGGCCCTGGGCCACCGGCTTCCAGGTGAGCCACTCCCCTGCTCCTGACCCACAGAAAACACGAGATACAGCGTTTGTCGTTTTAAGTCACTACATTGTGGGAGTTATTTTTCACAGCAACAGATAGCTAATACACACCTGGACAGTGCCTGTGGGTGACTCCAAGCATGGCAGGGTGACAGACACTCTGCTTGTCAAAAAGGTGCTGAGGCAAAGACAGCTGGCCGTCCACCGAAGTCCACGGTGATCTGCAGTGTAGGCTTGGCTCTGGAAGCAGCTGCCAAGCCAGAGACGAGGTTTCCCTGCTCTCCCTCCACCTCTTCACTTCCGTGTGGGGCCCTGTGACCACGTCCCGCCAGTAGCACGTGTGTGGGAATGACATGTGGCACTGCCAGGCCTAGGGGCTCAGACACAGATGAGCCACCTGTACCCACTCCCTTTCCCCCTCTGCCCTGCTGGGTCCTGAATGACCAGGAAGAGCAATGCTGGCTCCCTCAGAGAGGACAGGGGAGGGAAAGAAGGGGGAGGGAAAGAGGGTGGAGGGGGAGACAAAGAGGGGGGAGAGAGAGAGAGAGATGAGAGAGACAGAGAGAGAAATACAGGGGGGAGAGACATAGAGGGAGAGAGAGAGACAGAGAGAGATTGTGTAAGGAGAGAGATAAGTGGGGAAAAAAGTAAAGGAAAAAAGAGGGGGGAGGCCACAGAGTTTGGGTGAATATTCTTCTATTTTAGCCTAGATTGAACATTTCATAAACTGTTTCTGAAAAATACTCAAGCTGGGGTTCTTAACTTGAGGTTTCAAAACGGAGTTTCACAAAAGTCTGTGAATCCCTTAAGATTTCCTACCGAACTCCAATATTTACACACACACGAGTCTTTTTAGAATTGATGACTTCCCAAAAGTTTAAAACTACTTCTTTAAAGTCACTTTGGTCATATTATTTGGGGCATTTTGATTTAATCTTGTTCTTGCCATTTCTGTCTCCTTAAAAGTTATTACCAACGGAAGATTTTATAAAAGCCATGTGAAGAATGTATTTTTAGAAAAGTGTGTTATGTGTTCAAACAATGCCTCTTCTGTCCGCTTCCACGCCATTTTCTTAGATTATAAACTCGATTAGAACAGAAACCATGCCTTGGAAAACTTTTTTTTTTTTTTGATCAGAATACTTAAAACCAGGTTTGGTTCTTTGCAGGATGGAGCATAAAAAATGTGATTGGTTCCTGCTGACGAAATGTCTAATCCAGTTCACTCAGGAGTCAATGGAAATCCGGAAATAAAAATTGTATTCTCTATTCCACTGCCTGGTTAATAAACTTTGACGTATGCAATTATTTTAGGTGTAGGAAGACAAAACGAAAGAGGAGAGGAAAGAATGGATGTTCTTGATTTAAATAAGGATGCCAGTCTTACATGATAAATGTACATAAAAGCAAGAGGCGAACAGAATGATTCTTTTATCCGTACATAGAGAGGCTTATTCACTGTCTGGGGCATGGGCACGCTTGTAGCTCTGAGTCGGGTGGGGAAAAGGCAATATCTGTACCAAACATTTGTACCCCCGTAATATTCTGAAATTAAAAAAAGAAAGAATATAATAAAGTTAACAGCAAAATTAAAAGAATAGAAAATAGAGGCTCAGGTATGGAGATATTAAGTCATGAGTTCTGTGCATGCCATGTTTCAATGACGCTGTTCCTATTCTAGATTTTGTCCACTGTCCTGGGCATCTTTTACCCGGCCTGAGGAATCCCAGCACAAATGGGACCATTGGTATGATTTCACTACTAGATTAATCAAAATCTCCTTTCTCCCGGGGAAATGAAATGACACATTTGCTGGTGAAATCAGATTAAAAATATGAAAATTAACCAATATTATTATTTCAAGGATTCTTGAAGAAGGTAATAAAGAGGGAAATGGACATCTGGATGGGAATTTTAGGTAAAATCTATAAAAACAAGTCATTCATTACTTTTTATTAACAGATTTTTTTAACATAGCTATGCAAAAAATGATGTGGCCACTTACTTGTTTTGGTTGGGGCTACTTTTATTAAGTTAATTTGGCTTGGTGATGAAAGAGACCATGAAGTGCTAGATTTGAGGTTCTGATCCATCTTTATCTAGTAAATGATTCCAAATGCCAGCAACAAGAATTTAGGTTGAACACGATGGCAGTAGATCTCTGGGAATCTGTTGTAAAACTTGACATGCGAGGGACAGAGATGGAGAAACCAGGACTGTGTCTCTTTTACCTGCCTCATCTCAGAGGCCAGGCTTGACGACAACAAGGGCCACAATAAAGAGCCAGATCTGGGTTGCACACGGGGCTTTCTAAAACACAGACCACTGGCAGCTCAGCCCTGGATACGGGTAGCAAAGCGCGACACAGTGGGAGGGAAATACATTTCCTTGTTTCTGACAAGAGCTCACCAAGATTCAGGTGGTGCAAAGAGAACTGACAGGAAGGCAGTGCCCCTTGGCATCTTGCATATTTGCAGTTTGGGGATGCCCTGGGAGACCGCATCCCTGGCAAGGGAGCAGTGTGCCCGATGAGATCACCTCCAGTTGCGTCCTGGCAAGGCACGTCCCTCAAGTGGCTGGCAAGCAGTAAACATCCGAAAGGCAGCCAGCTCAGAAGAGCAGGAGAGGGATTTTTCCTAAGCATACGTGAAATATCCCAGGGAGTGGGAGAAGCAGAACAGAAAAGAGTGAGATCTCAGGAAAGGAGCTTTGAGGCAAGGGAGTTGGGCTCCGAGACTCCCTGGCTAATTTGTCAAGGGACCTGGTGAGCAGGCAGAACAGCTCAGCTAGCCCAAGGACAGTCAGGCCCCTGAAGAAAGTTGTCGGTGTGAGCCCTTAGAAGCAAAGCCCTCAGACACTGGGGGTGGGCACACAGAAATAGTAAAAGAAACTTGAGGAATTAGGTTAGAGGCCCACCAATGCTTACTACACTACCTTACCCAGAAATAGCTGGGGCTGACTTTGGAGAAAATAGTATGGGTGTTGAGGGCCTGCAGTTCCGCAGGTGAAGGCTACTAAACCCATATAACTGCTACGTTAGTGTATATATGACTGAAGCCTTACTGGCTTACATATGGATCAAAACATTTCAGAGCCGGAAGGGACATCCTGGATCATGTAGTGAGAACTCCCTTTTTTCTCATTTTGTAGTGAAAATACTGAAGGGCCAAGAAAGATAAATGACTTGCCAAAGGTCAGAGAGCTAATCTGAAAGTTGTCAGAATCAAAATGGAGTCACTTGTGCTAAAAACCCTGACAAACAGAGCCACGGAAGGCCATAGAGAGAGTGCTCTCATGCATGAAGGCCTAATAACAAGAACTATCACAAAAGACTCAGAAAAAACTGCAATCTTGCACACAGGCCACTGCAAGCTTACTGAAAGGAAAACAACAACAACAAAAACCCCAGACAAACAAAAAAACCAAACAACCAACTTCTGCCAGATCATCTGCCCATCAACTGCCTGTCCAACCTCAAACTGGCAGCCCGTTGTTATTGATCCTTGTAGCCAAATATAATTATCTCAGAACAATTATGTAATTCTCTTCGTTGTTCCTTTAAAAACCTTTGTCTTCCTTTACTTCCCTGACTATGCACAAAGTTTACTATGGCAGGCATATTCCCATTGTGATATCTGTTTCTGAATAAATATTTTCTTTTAGAGAGTCTTTCTCACTCTGTTATTTAGGTTGACAATTACAAGTGACAAAGCCAGGATTAAAATTCAAGTTTTCTGATCTCAAATTATTTTTCTCCAGTTTTAAGAGAAACATCATAATACAGGAAAAATCTGTAGTTTGAGAATTTGCAGTGCCTGCCCTGAAAATGTGTCAAGGATGCTGTTCTTCATGAAGTATGGGAAAGCCTGGGCACCATGATCTCATGACTCTTGTGTGTGGTCTACTCCTGTTCATATTAATATTGTTGCATTACTTTTTGTGATCTTGAATATGAACTGTTTTAGTCTCCATCTGCATTTACTAAAGTCCCTTCTGATGAGATAAGAGAAAAATGCAAAACTCAGATTGCTGGTGCTGTAGAATGGGAGTGATAAATAATACTACGTTACCTTGTCCCCCTAAGGCTAGATTTACTAGAATATATCTCTCTATTTTCTTTTTGAAAAATTGGGCAGCCCATTTCTAACTGTCTGATCCATTGCTTTCTTGAGCGCTGATAGAGATTGTTATATTGCTTCTTAAGTTTACTTTTCTCAAATGCTGAATGTGATATAATGGTGCCTTCTTTAACCTCATGTGGAAGGCACAGAGGAGGAAGGCCGTGTGAAGCCTCAGGTTGATCGTGGCAGCTGCAGCTTCAGGTATTAAGGTCAATGGGCTGCTCCTTGCAGCACAAAACGATGACGAAGCCTGAGTGTTCTGGGCCGTGGCCAGGGAGAAAAGGCCAGAAGAATAACAAAAATAACCCTGCTGAGTGACCCTGAAATGCCTGGTGCAGAGCCACATTCCTCTCAAGGTGAGCCTGGCTTTTCCTTGCCCTGGTTATCACGTGGGCAGGGAGGGTGCTCTCGATGGTGTCAATTCTATTCTTAGGCCTGATTCATAGGGAACATATGAGGTCACAGAAAGTAGGTTTGGATAGAAGACACTGATTTGAACTCCAAATCTGTCCCTGGCTCTAAGATATTATCATTTAACTATGTCATGCCTCAGCTTACCCATTTTACAGTGTCGGTTGCAAGAGAATGGTGAAAACCTAAGCAGGGACATGACACATGAACACGTCTGTAGATAGACCACTACATGTACGGCTTGCTTGAGACTGGGAACAATCAGAGTATGAGAAATTTAGGAATCCTGGCTCTCCTCGGTACAGTGCCAATCCTGCAAATTTCCCTCTGTAGCTTCTTTGTTTTTTCCTCTATTTCCTCCTTCCCTGGACACACTTTTTTTTGTGCTGAGTGCTGCATTCATTTTCTTATGTTATTTATCATTTTTTTTTTTTTGGTAAAACACATGTAAAATCTCTGTATTAGAGTAGAAAGAAATAAATTCTGTCTGTACTACTCATCTTGAGTCAACAAAAGTTTAAATCTTTAGTATATTTTATTAAGACAAGTAGTTTATAATATAGTTTGGAATATGTTTCATAGAAATGATTAAAATTAAATAAAATGTTGGGGGTTGAAGTGATTATATTTGGTTATCTGGAAAATCCAATTTCATGGCACATTTTGATTCTATGCCATAACAGATAAATGAGAGAATATTGTAATTGAATTAAAATGTCTACTATAGGTATAGAAATAATGGGATTTTTTAAAAAAGAAGAAGAAAAATTTTATTAGAAGAAAATAGGGATACATATTCAAGAAGTGAAACTGAAGAGAAGATTGAAAAAGTAGCCTTAAGGATGCGACTAGCTCACAGAGACATCCAATGACACTTGAGTTTATATATTTCAGACGCATGAGGGAAGTGGCCCTTTTCTGTAGTATTTCCAGCAGCGTGCCTTAGACACAGACTGTCAATGTAGGGCACCCTCATTATCAGCAAGGAGCCAATTGGAAGGAATTCAGAGACTTCCTGGGAAAGGCAGCATGATTTATGATAACTTTCAAAGACAGAAGTTCCCACTTACGTGGTGTTTTAGGAGGGCCCGATATTTAAGTTGTACTTTCTACCATTTCAAGTAACCTTTTCTAAACAAATAAAAAAAAAAAATGAACAAAACAAATCCTTACATACTTTTCCTTTTGATATGTGACTCTAGGAATTAATTTGGTTCTTAACATAGTGTCTTTGATAGCTGTATGTATTTAGAAGGTTTCTTGTAATTAATATTAAATGTATTCTATGATACAACAATGTAATATAAAAATTCCAATTAACAATACAAATTAAAAATAACTAAAATCTTAGCAGATGCTATTTGCCTCTAGGGCCATTTCCTTCTTTTCCCTTGACCATAATTTCGTTTGGACATCTACTCTTCTTCCTTCATTTGATTGAGAGCTTAGCTTTAGAAGTAGATTCTTACTAGGCTGGGACAGTATTATTCCAATTTTGGGTCACTTGGTGGATCCTAAAATTAGTGGGCCACATTATTGTTTTTCAGATTACACAGAATAGGAAATATCAGAGTGTTACATGTAAATTAGAGTAAGAGCAAGAAAAATCTCGTAAATGTTGTTTTCAAAAAACCATTATATATTATACCTATGTACTGGGTCTCAATGCAAAAACATTTCTATTGTGGGTCTCTATCAAAGACTTTGAAAACCTTTTTGTGCAAACCAGGCATCATGGTCCTATTTCCTCTGTGACTGGCTTATTTGTAGATGTAGAACAAAATTTTAAATACTGAGCTTTGACGAGAAGTTTGCTAAGTGTCATCCAGGGAAGTATTAATAGATTGCAGGAGTCACTCTCTATGTTTTCATATGGATGTGATAACCCCAAAATGCCACAGAACCCTGCCAATACAAGATGAGCTGGCCTGTGGAAGAGCCAACTTCCTAAATATGACAAAGCTGAAAGGCAGAATGAACCTGGCTGCTTTAACTGACATAGCTGAGCTGTCAAGTGCATTGTGGTGCATCCTAACCTCTGAACTTCTTGTAAGATAATACAGGCGTGGGACTATTTAAACCACTTGGCTTGGGTTTCAATTTTTTGCAGCTTAAATCTTCCTAAATGATGTAACTGCTATGATACCTGCTGGTGCAAACATTGAAAGTAGGACTAGTTTATTCAGGAAGTTGTGCCTTAAGTGATTATTATGTGAGGTTTTAAATGCTAAGCATATAGCAGTGAAGAAAATAAACAAGGCCCCCACACTCAGTGGTTTATATTCTAGTGGCTTAGCCCAGTAATAGATAGTAAACAGATAAATACAGTTAGATTATAATTAATCCCCTGAAGGAAATAAATAGAATGACATTATAGAGTGATTTATTTGGTTAACAGGTGCTTCTTTAAACAGGATGATTACCGATGGCCTTTCTGAGGAGGGAGAGGCATTGGAGCTGAGGCTTAAAAGAGAAGTTAGTCATGGAAATAGTGAGAGAAGGTTTATCCCACAAAGAGAGATGATAAAATTATAGACTGTCTTGCTGGGAGAGTGTACTCACATACTTTCTATTATTAAATATTCAATTCTGGGAAGTTTGCAGCCATAGTAAACCTTTTCCTTGGTACAAACTCTAATATCTCCTGGGATGTACACTCCAGATACTAGAATGTCCTGGACTTTCCTTCACCAGACTGATTATCCCTTAGTTACTGGATGGTCACTTGCCAGACCTGGATCCTGTTCTCTGAGCAGCCAGCTTGGCACTGGAACATTGGAAGGGTGCAATGTTGGTTGAATGAATGAATTAATGAATGAAAACTTGTGGAGATTTTGTCCATTTGATAATGGCTGACGCCTTATAGAAAATTCAAAGTCCCTGAGAAGCTTCATTCATACCCAAAGGGATGGTTGTGCAGTTTACCCCAGTGAGTCTCATTTAAGGTGCATTATTGCATGGAGAAATAGTTTGGCAAAACCCATACCAATTGTCGATTGGATTAGGAGATGTTTCTGGAGATTCATAGGAATCTAATTTAATTTATCTCCTTTTCTGGTTTTATAAAATTACAATGCCTCATTATTAAATGTTAAAGGATATTAATTCTGTGTTAGAACAGGATCTTGTATATTGAGTAACTTGCTAATCCCTGGTAACTATTTCTGGAAAAGCTTCTCCTGATTCCTAATGCTTCTCTCCCATGTCTTCATAAGTGATTGCTCTTAGGGGTCCTCACTGTCTACTTAATGTCCAACTCTGGGATGACAATGACCACGTTTATTGTGGTCTTATATTGGCTTCAATCACTCACTAACTTGTAAAACCTTTCAATACCAGATGTAGATCTTATTGTATTTTTACTCCAGTGTATACCACAGGGGAAGAGTTTGCTGAGATCTCAATATATCAAAATGAAAAAGGATGAATATCAAATTTTCTCTAGAATCAAATTGTTTTGTTTTTACACTACTGACTGAACCTCAGTATAGAATCTGTTCTTTCTCATCTCCATTAAGGAAGCAACTTTTTACCACTTTTCCATGACTCTCCCTCCTCCAGTCTAATCACCACTTATCACTCCTTAGTACTATTGTAGTAGGGTTTTAGAGTAGGAAGTTTGAATTTTATCTGTAACATATTTTAACCATGTGATCTTTAACAGATTTCTTAACTTCTCTGAGTCATAAGATAATTTGAAGAGGAAATTTTAAAACCTAAAATACTTATCAAGGTGAAAGACAAATACTGGCTATGTTAATCAGTTTGTTTTTCACATCTTACTTGAAACAATCCATAATTCTCATTTATACCCATATTTTCCTATGTTCCTCCATTTTATAAGTCAAAACTCATAATAAAGCCTTCAAAATCGTCTATACTGTATTTTAATTTTACCTGGATGAAAACATTCCGCATTGGAAGTTCTGTCCTAGTTCAGTTCTGCCTGAAACCAAATGTTTAATCTATTTAATTTGGGGGTTTAATTAACAGGCCCACAAGCCTGGGCAATAGACCAAAGCTGTGTTCTCTAATCTGAACTTTATAAGAAATTAAAGTGATATTTTGGTATCTTTCTTTTTTCTAACCTCTTCATATGTGAGGTGGGGAAAAGTGTTAGAGTTTTTTGAAGACTTTTTGAAAACTCCAACGATAGCAGTAATTTATTGTGTTTACTGTTTACCTAGAGTGATGATACATGTGTTAGATACATTATCTTCTCAGAGATAATAATTATCTGGAGTTTTGTTTTAAAAAAAATAAACAGATTCAGACCTATGAATGAGATTTTCTAGGAGACAGCTCTAATAGTCTGTTTATTTAACTCATGCTCTAGGGGAGCTTTATTTTCAGGAAAGGTTTTGGAATTAGTGGATCACACTATCGTTAAAAATATTGCCATATGTAATACTTACACCAGGATGAGTCAAAGAAAGTTTATAAGAAAAAAGAATTGAAGCTGTATTAAGAACTATGAAAAGTCTGAGATTTTACCCTACTTGCAAGTTTAGTAATTTAACCTTCCATAGTTCCATGGATGCTGGAGAAAATGTAAGACTCTTGGGTCAGAGACAAGACAGTTTAGTACTCACAGAAATAGCAGTAGCAAGAGTGTCAGAATTTTTCTTATGCCCATTCCTTAGCCCCAATTCACATAGAATGATATGATGTAAGAGAGCCATGTAATGCCTGCACAAATAGTGGGTTATGTTACCGAAGAACCCTGAGCTTTGCTCCAGAGGGAAACGTTATTTCTTTCTAGGCTGTTTGCTCTACAAACATCCTTAAAAAGAGAGTCTGGAACAGAAGCAATCTGTGTCTCTGCTCACAGGTCGGTAGAAATGCAAAAGACCTATAGAGAATTGCCTCTTAATAAGCTGAACTATGATATTTTAAGCAAGAGGAATAGTTTAAATAGATGTCCAGAAAGAGAAAAGGATAGAAAATATGAAGACAAAATTGGTAAATTCTCGAGTCTTGAAGAAGGCTGGAACAGATCGATATGAATCACGTTTATATTCAATAAATTTAATAATTCATGTAAAGAGCTTTTGATAACTGAATTTTGTTCCTTTTGCTATGGCTTCCAATGGGACAGTAAGTTATAATGGAACTAAGGCCAAAGCTAACTACCTTAAAAGCCCATGACCATAAATGAATATCTGTATGCTCAGGTTTGAGAGACACGTAGATCTTTAG
Organism: Lepilemur ruficaudatus; assembly: GCA_963574885.1. NCBI lineage: Eukaryota > Metazoa > Chordata > Mammalia > Primates > Lepilemuridae > Lepilemur > Lepilemur ruficaudatus. The sequence goes on from CAUYRT010043789.1 coordinate 56,766, forward strand.
CAATTGCTGGGCTATTTAACATACCATATACAACATGCGTGTAGCTAAGTTATATCAGACATAGTACAGAAATAAAATGATGAAAATGATCAATATTAGTAACAGTAGAAATATATAACTGCAAAATTTACTAGGTTAAATGTGCCAACTTTGGAAAATAATAATCTTTATACAACTCTACTAGAAAAAGTAGAAGACTAGGTCTTATGATCTCTCTATCTCTCTTTTTCTCTCTCCTTCTCTCCAGCTGGGAGACGAAACTACAGATAAATTAATTGGCCTTTTTTATAATCTAATTCTCTGAAATCCCTTACTTGGAAACTTAAATGCTTCCAGTTTTGTTTCATTGGTAACTTGCTTTTTCATCTCTGTTTACTTCACATTTTCTTATCTTGCCACTACCCTGTGCCAAAAGCATTACAAATACACATTAATATATACCATCTGGAATATTCTTCTCAGGAAGAGAAAAGAATACGAGGGCTGATGAATTTGACCCAGGGCCCCGGTCCAACATCTGTAACACCCTCTCCCTCCAACAAGGCCTGTGGGACATGACAGGTCTCTTTAGATCTAATCTGAAAGTCATTCACCCCCTGCCTTTCCTGCAATGAAAAGGCTACTCAGACACAGAGGGGTTTTCTGGATATTTAAGGAAGTGGTGAAATTTCCACCGGACCTTTGAAGTTATGAAGCTTCGGAACTGAGGGAAAACTTCATCACAATCCATGAAATGGGAAGGGAGATGTGGTAACAACATAGAGACACTGCCCCACCACAAAAGAGTAATATTGACCACATTTTTCTCGTGCTAGCAAAGGCTTGAACACAGCTGGAAATATCCCATGAAGGCAATTTGGGATTCAAACACATAGTTTTACTTCTTCAATTATCTTTGAATCATACAGATTTCTCAAGGTCTGGTACAAATATAGTTTTATTACAAAGTACAGATTCAGATTCAGATAGAAGTTTGTGTACTCCTGGGAATGACAAAAGCGGTAGTATTAAGAGAGGAGCTATACAGATTAAACACACTGGCTAAGAAAACATTATGTCAATAAAAGAATGTTGTGATAGAGATGAAAAATCTCTGTCCAAATCTGGTGATAGACTACTAGACTAACATATTTTATTCCTCTAGAAAAACTATGTTTCAATTAATATTTGTATAATTTTGCTTTTTAATTATTCAGCAAGTGACTCCATATATTATCTTTGGTGAGTAATCTTCGAAAGTAAGATGAAATGTGATCGTTGCCCTGTAAGAGAAAGTCTCTATTTTCCCGCACATATTTACTGGGGTGTAGTTTCATAGAGTATTTGAACTCATGCACTATTATAACAGAGTTCTGCTGGAAAAATTCAACTGCTGGAGTCTTGATTTAAAGCCTGAAAATACGGGCTCATTCTGCTGAACCAGGTCCCCATCCATTTTACCTGTCTTGGATTAGGATTTTACTTTTGACAGGAAGGCACCCTTCTCATCTGCCAGGATTCTTCCCAAAGCACTCAAAAGTTCCATTACTGTGGAGGCAAGTATGAGAGTAATTGTTACTTCTCACTGGGGGAAAACTTAATTCCAAGGCATAGACAGTTTCTTCTCGAAAGGGTTGAGAAGTGGTTGAGTTGACACGAGGAGACGAGGTGAAGGGGAGAGCTCACATCAAGACAAAGGAAAGAGTATGAGAATATTGTACCCAATCAGTTGATTGCTTGCTCTTCAACTGTGTAAGTCATCTGTTGGAGCAGTTGGAATGATTCAAAGTACTGTGAAGGAGCATCATAGAGCTTTTTTTTACTTCATTTAAATTTTATAGTTTGGCTGGCTCATCCCTGGATAACAAAGCCTGTTCTCATGAGCTGGCCAATACACTGACATTTGAATTTCAGAGGGAAGAGACAATCAACCGCCTTTACCGTGCAGTAAAAGAAATGTGCTGAGGCCATAAACATCCTCCTGCTCATGTCTGATTTAAGCAGATTTGTGTGTTTAGAGAGGATGGTCATGTCTCTCCTCCTGCTCTGCCTCCTCTTCCTCTTCCTCTTCCTTCCTCTGTTTTCTGTTTTCCTCCTCTTCCTCTTTTCTCTTCCATTTCTTTTTCTTTTTTGTACAGAAACCTGCTGACAGCTAGGTAATCAAAATCATGGTGACGGAATCAGAAAATGTGCATCCTACTTGATTCGAATAGTGAGAAGGTGCACAGGGAGGGTGGTCGTATTAAATCTGACTGAGATTTAGGACTCAGTCAGATTTAGGGCTGCCTCCTCCTCTTCCTCCTTCCACGCCTTGTTGTCTTCATCTTCTTCTTTTGCAATGGCATTGAGTATAACATTTGCAGAGATTACTTAAAGAAGGAAGGAAAAATGTGATTTGGGGGATTCATTTGTTTGAATTTAATTCTGATTCTATTACTTAAGGGCTGTGTGACCTCAGTCCAGGTACTTTTTTTATTTTTATTTTTTTTGAGACAGAGTCTCACTCTGTTGCCCAGGATCGAGTGCCGTGGCATCAGCCTAGCTCAACATCAACCTCAAACTCCTGGGCTCAAGCAATCCTCCTGCCTCAGCCTCCCGAGTAGCTGGGACTACAGGCATACGCCACCATGCCCAGCTAATTTTTTCTATATACTTTTAGTTGTCCAATTAATTTCTTTCTATTTTTAGTAGAGACGGGGTCTCGCTCTTGCTCAGGCTGGTCTCGAACTCCTGAGCTCAAATGATCCGCCCGCTTCGGCCTCCCAGAGTGCTAGGATTACAGGCCTGAGCCTCCGTGCCCAGGCTTGGGCCAGGTACATAACATCTACAACCTGTGGGCATGGAGAGTACCCATCTCATCATATTGTGGAACATTTGAATGAGGTAGTATAAATAAAGCTCTTAACATGGTTATTAGCTATAGAAACAGGCTTTTCATGTTATTTTTAATCATTATAGGCATAATATTTTCTTCTATTTTTGTGGTTTTTTTCCTGCATTTCATTGCTTTTGTCCATGAACTTGGACTGCTTGATGGGTTTCTGCAATTTAACAGGTAAAAATATTACGAAGGTAGGGAAAAATAGCTTGACAAATGTTGTCATATGTTTTAGAGTCAGAGGGAAGATTTATTGTGAAGTTGGCATGATATAGTCACATTTCCTCCCTAATTTAAATTCCTGTTTTATATATAAATCAGAAATCTCTTTTGTTGTCTAGTAATTGTGATAATACAATAGACTGCAATATGTGTCCGGAAACAGACATGCCATAAATATGTTCAATGTTTTCAGAGATGACAATTTTAAATGTGAAAACGGTGGATGAGATGAAGTGGAAGGAAATATGAGGCTATTAAGATGTAAAAAAAACCAGGAAACATTTGGATTTAATTCCCTCTTGGATCCATTCCACCGAAGTTCAACATAATGCAAGGCCTGAGCAGATGATTGCTCTCCTTTGCCCTTATTCTTTTAGTCTTCTTTGTACTTCTGCACTGTAGAATTATGCTAATGCTGCATATTTCCTAAAGGATCATATTTCAGACCAGTTTGTAGTATTACTTATTTTTTAGAGGTTTTAAAAAAAAAAGAAGAGACAAAACCAAACTTAATTTTAGGCTTTAGCTGCATCTGGAGGGAGTTGTTTAAAGCGTCAAAACATGAGACAGCGTTAAAGAGCGTCGTGCTGCCAGGATGCATTTCGAGGGACTAACTCTGAACGGGAAAAGCGGTTTTGTAAAACACTTAATAATGATTCTTCCACAGAAAGTCCTTTGATCCAGAATCACAAATGGCCCACTAGGAAACTGGTGGAGCCAACATGAGGCTGACTATTGGGGTTGTGAATCTACCTGGTAATTGTTACAGATGAAGTACTGTAGACTTGTATTTTATTTATAGCTGTTGCTTTGCTTATGAAAAAAGAAGTTGAGGACATCAATTTGATGATGGCTGGAGCAATGCTACGCATCCTTAGCCACGCTGAATCCCACAGGTTTGTATATGCAAAACAAGTAACACTTCGAATTTGAAACTAATTTTTTTGAGGGTTATAGGGAGACGAAAACCACAGCAAGAAAAAACACCCTGGAACATGTGTGGATACTATCTTTGCAAAAATTACTTAACATCCAAGTTTCACAAATATTCAGCAAAAGATTCTTTAAAAAATATTGGACTACTTTTAACTGATTTTATTTTATTATTTTAGAATGTTTTAAAAATTATCAATTTTACCTGAAAAACAACCAATTATTGGCTTATTTTAAAAACTTATCTAGGAATTATATTTATAAAAAATTAATTATGGAGTTATTTTATAGCATGTAAAAATCATGTCAGCTCAACATTAACTGATATCTAATAATTGGGAACAAACAGCATTTAATGTTCTTGGAATTACCCAAATAAGACCATTTGTTATAAGTAAATGTATCTTTTCACTATGGTGGAATGGTGGCCAACTATATGATGACTGCAAACAAAATCCAATAGCAAAACCAAATCCCCAACAGCAGCCTTTTATTGGCTCCACCAGTTTCTTTAGTGTTATAACACAAGCGCTCATCAAATATGATAAACATCAGTATAACAAAGATTTCCAGAAATCTCTAGAAGGAATTGATACTCTGTTATACTTTGAACAACTGTTACCTTTTGTTTGGGTGTTATGAATGTGCTTGTGTTTGTGTGTGTGTGCATGCGTGCATATGTGTGTGTGCATTAACTCTGCGTAAGATAAAGATTGTTGAATGCAAGTTTAAGTTTTAAAATATTTAATTTGTTTTGTTTTATCTGCTGTATAGCTTTGTTTTTAGATCAGTAAGCAAAACCTATAGACAAATTGATGATTTTTGCTCATAGTCAAAAATAATGTAGCACAAGTATACATTATTTTTCTTGTTTTATTAAAGGTATTGCTATGTGAAGAAAAGGATTTGATAAAAGCATTAAAATACTGAAACTTTACCTCAAAACAAAATCTACTCTTTTAACCAAAAGCAAACAACTAGTTTTGGTTGTAAATGTAAGACATAATGTGTATTTAACTGTGCATATTTAGCTCTAATCTTGTCTTATCCCAATTCTACCCCTGATTTTTCTACAAGCCCCCAAATTCCCACTTCCATTGCAAACTCTCATTTTTTAAAAGACTCTGCGCTAACCCAAATGATTTTTCCACAGAAGAACATCAGGAAGTAACAAAATACAAGAAGCCATATTGTAATTTTTAAAACCTTGGTACAATTAATATTAATAGCACCCTATTTATGTTGTTTTCTTTATCTCTTGAACAAAGAAATTTCTAGTCCCAATCAACTAAATCTTTATGACTTTTCCTGCCTTATATTAATAAGAAAATGTCAACTAACCAATCTTAATAATTAACATGTAGCTGCTGTTATCACAGAATTTTTTATTATAGGATTAGTACAGATACAGCATGAATCTGTACTCAAACACCCACTGAATCCCTGGATGTTTGACCATTAAGAGAGTGTAATATTTTGCAACGTTTTGCTCCACCTATTTGTCAAATAACTTAATTGATTATTCTCCTGTAACATTTTATTCTGCTTGTGAAACCCTTTCCTTAGCCATCTTCGTCTCCTAAGTGCATATCATAAATTATAAAATCAATGGCATGGCTTGTCCGGCACACATAAAATTGATGGCTTCCCTTTCTTATATTAGCATAATCTGCCAATTTATTATGAAAGAGTGAATGACATGCTTGTGATTAGAACCGGTCATGACAGGTCACTTGAAAACTTATTGATGGTATGTGAGACATGCTTTTTAATTAAAATGTAAGACTAGGCCGGCTAGCCAAACACCAATTTCTCCTTACTCATCACATTGATTGAGTCATGTATTTGCTTTTTTATATCATTTAAAATGAACAGTTATGAGTCAGATTAGCATACAGAAGGCATGTCCCAGAGAAAAACACAAAAGAGCACGATCTTTTGCTTAAGGAAAGCAAAAGCATACTGCCTGGAGAAACGCTGTATAAAGATATGAACATTAAATATGATAACTTGAATGGCATAAACTTTTACCAGATTTCCTAGTCCCCTTTAAACTTACTCCTGAGCGGTTTACTTAAAGCTCACTCAATTGTTTTAAGCAAGATCAATTCCCCCACTTTCACCCACTTTCTTTCACAAAGTTATAACTTAGGCAAGACATTCCCAGCCCCAGTTGCACAATATCCTCAGGGTCACTGTGATCTCAAAGGATGTTGTGAAATTCTCAAGACGAAATTAATTTGTGATGTGACTTACTATTTTACAGTGAAATGTGTACAACAGAGTCCCCCTAAGAAGAGGCTTGGTGGGATGAAGAGGGAGGTTATGAATCTGGAAAACGATTACAGGGTGTCAGAACTGCAGGACTGGGGTGGCTGGCAGGGACTTCTACTTTCATCCCACAGACATCTGCGGGCGAGGGCAGGAGATGAAAAGCCATGCATCCTCTCTGTGATTTGTATTGCCACAACATTCCATCTCGGCCACACTGTTCAGTCACACAGAGCTCACACGTCCTTTTCTTGGTTCAGAGGAGTTTCCAGAAGGCTTAAGTATGCACTCTTCTTACTGTGAAAGAGGGTTTTGCTGCCTTTTGATGAAATTGTGAGTTAGAGTCTGGCTGTCTGTTTGTTTTTGCTTGTTTGCTTGCTTGGAATACAATTTATGACTTCTAAGCACCCACTTTTACTTTCACAAATAAGACAAAAAGTGGATCCAGTCACAAATAAGACAAGAGCAAGAGGCATGTGGTTTTGCCCCTGGTAGTATCTCTGTTTGTTTTAGATTTGGAGAAGTGATAATGACCTAAAAAGGAATTCAAAGCAATGCTTTTAAGCGGAGGAGAACACATTCAAGCTCCCGGTATTATCAGCTAAATATGACATTATTTTCTTGGAGATTTTTTCAAAATGATAAAGAGTTGATTATAGCTATTTATTGCAGTAAAAAGTGAATCAGGTGGCCACCATAAGCTAACATACTGATCGTTCTCAAAATTCTTCTGCATCTCTATGCCCTGGGTCTTGGTTAGAAATAAGAGCAATTCTTGTGCTTTTTGAGAGCAATTCTTTATGATTATGCTGCATCACACTTGTAATCACCCTCCGCTGAATATGCTGTAAAATAGTCCAATTATAAGACATTCCAGGAAAATGGAGTCTGACATTGCACAAGGCTCGAGTCAGGAAGAACAGAGAAGATGTGTCCATGCAAGTCAATCCCATCACTCCTGAAATGTTGCAACTCGATTTCTGCAGACACAGTGAATTCCTTACCCTATCGTGGGATTCCTTGAGTAGCTTTGCCTCACTTCCAACAGTTGTCCAGACTCTTCTACCCATTCTCCTTTACTTTCCAAATTCATGGACCTGAGCGTATGGCTTATACATTATGGTTTATACACTATGGTTTATGACTAAAGATGTAATCTGCTTCATTGCATTTGAGGTACATCAAATTAAGGTGGTCTTCTCTTTAATTTATCATTGTTAAAATATTTCACATACATTTGTTGTTAGTCATATACTTTAAAAATACTAATAGCTTGCTTAAGTACCTTTTTATGGACTGAACTACAATGACCTCAGACATAGGCTTTAGTTTTGTAATAAATTGACATCAGTGAGGATGACGTCAGTGAGTATTGTGGAATATTGCTAAAAATCACTAGGTTTAACATTTGCCTGAAAGGAAAACCAGGAGAGATGTCTTTTGAAAGACAAATCCTTATATAACACATCCTGTGATATTGTTTTTCTTATACCTCTGTAAATTTCCCCTTCTGGATTTCCGTCTTTGCTGCATGATGTCAGCAAACACACTCTTTTGATGTAAGACTGTGTAGCATGGAAGAACACAACCTTTGGCCTCAGAAGGGCTTGGATTTGATCCCAGGTTCTGTCCAAACTTTTGGTAAGTTACGGAATCTCTTCAAACTTCAGTTGCCTAATCTATGATGCAGAGATTGGATACTTAACATTTTAAGGCTGCTGTAATGTCAGAAATACTTTACAAATGAAATGATGTTTGTACAGCAACAAGTGAGGTGCACCAAATTAGTGGTAGCACTAACCCTATTATACTACTGAAGAATGTGTAGAACTATGGCTTATGATCTAGAGTAGATCTTTTTACCATTTGTGGCCACAAAACTTCCACCCATTCATTCATTAAAGAATAATTTATTGAACAATTAAACATGCAGCCATAATTACAGAAGATGAGAATGTTATCAGTAATTAAAAGAGATACATTTTCTATTTCTTTGGCTAGTGGGAAAGGAAAATTTAAAATTTTCTTTAATTTTATAAATAGTTATATAATATTTGTTGTATACCAAGCACTGTTGCAAGTACTTTCCAAATATTGACTAATTTAGGTATCATAAAAACTCTATAATATGTTATTCTTATTTTACACACACACAAAAATATTGATGCAGAGGAGTTTAGTGATGTGTCCAAAGCTACATCACTAGTAAGTGGTGAAAGCAGGAATGAGCCCTGATCGACTGGCTTCTGAGTCCATGATGCTTCTCCATAAGTAATTGAATATGACTAATTCTAATTATAATAAGTGACATGAAGGAGATGCACAGGATGCTATAAAATGACAATAGCAGTATCTGTCAACAAATGACTTTTTGAGAACTCATTGTACTCTACGCTGTGTGGAGTCCATGATTCCTTGAGTCTCTTTCTCTAAGCTCCTTTCACCATTGACAAAACATTATGATTTGGAAATTGAACAGATGTTCTGATGACTTATCTGCTAGTTCATTTGCAAAGAAAAAAAATGGTCCAGGCAATTACTTTTAAATATTATTATACAAATGTTACATTAATTTAGAAAAATTATGGCTAATTTCATTGCCATTCTGCCAACTGAAAATCTTATTTAATATAAACACTCTGTTTGTAATTGAATGGTACAGCACCTTTAAGCACAGTTAATTAAAAAAAAAAAACAGAAAACGATATTTGGGTATGCTGTGACCATTGCTAACAATGCATTGAGCAGCAAGTTCCTATACTAGCCTAATGAAGTCAGTACTGAAAGAGAAATGTCACTTGCAATGAAATCACAGGAAGAGTAATCAAGGCCGCCTTTTTTTAGTACCTTGTGTGTTTAAGCACTTATCTTGCTATTGATATGCTATAAGTAGCCTCTGGCAGAAAATGTAAAGAAAAAATTTATCTTTGCCAGAAAGTAAACTTCTTGACAACAAAAATGTGTCTATTTGATTCATTGCCATATATATTGTGACTAAAAAGAGTACCAGGCACATAGTAGGTTCTCAGTAGATACTAGTGGAATATTGGATTTTGAATAGATGTCTTTTTGGTGACATCGATACTAGCCAACCAAGAAAGTCTGAATGGGATGCATATGATGTGGTTAAAATCGGCCATTACATCTGGATTCTAGTCAAGCTTTGCCACCAACATACTTCGTGATCTGAAGTGAACTACTTTATCTCCCTGTTTCTCTCCTTCCTTAGCTATGAAAGACCTATTCTACCTCTAAAAGCGCACTGGCAGACATTACTTTGATGACTTGTGCTCAATTTTAGCTTGCCAGATGTTTATAACTTTATTTTTAACTGCAATTAATATCTTTGTTTTGCGGTAGTAGGAGGAGAAACATAATGATATATCAGCAAAACCAAATATACCCAAAAAATGCATATATACTGTCTCTGGAAGGAGTGCTTCAAAGTTTGGCATGGTGAGTAAGTAACCCCAACTGATTGACTCTGCCCCTGATTAGAACGCTGACTCACCATATGACTAACCACACATCAGATATTTGTCTTGGGCCAACCCTGGTTGACTCATAATCTATGGTTTAAGATGAAGATCTAAACTACCTTTGATCTTCTTATTGCAAGAATTTCAAAGAAGATAATACCCTGTGTACCAGCAGCACCAACTTGACTGCCACAAAGGTTGTACCCATCTCCCATTTATTCTGATTCACTGGAGAAAAGGTTAAAACAATAGCAAAAGGGTCTGAAATATCACTTTCAATTTGCACCTGGGGCTGCAGAAGCTAGAGAAGTTATACTCCATCATATAACATTGAAGAAGTAAGCATCGGAAAGAATAATATAGACTTTATTTAATTTAAAATTTTTTTAATTTCAGTGTATTACGAGGGTACAAATGTTTAGGTTATGTATATTGCCTTTGCCCCACCCGAATCAGAGCTTCAAGAGTGTCCATCCCCTAGACGGTGCACACTGCACCTATTAGGTGTGTATACACCCATCCTCTTCTCCCCGCTCCCATCTGCCCAACACCCAATGAATGTTATTACTGTATGTGCACTTAAGTGTTGATCAGACTTTAAAAAATAACCAACATCTCTATCACATTAGAAAAAGAAAACCAAATATCAAAACTACACCACTTCTTTTCCCATTTTGTAACCACGTATCCACTTCAGATTTGTATATGGTCACAGGTCTTGGGCTTTAGAAGCAGAAGGTGAGGAGAGTTTGATGTGAAGGATATTTATCAGGGAGCAACACCTGGGGAAGGGAGGGACCAGCAGGAAGATTACGCAGAGAGAGAAGCCGAACTTTGAGACAAGCCCAGCAAAGCCTTGACCAAGTGTGTGGGGAGCTCTGGGGACCAATATGGCCTGTCAGACTTGTCCCTCAGGGAGTCAAAATGACTGGGCTTTGGCACCCCCTAGAGGTCAGTCACTGGCTGCTGTGGAAAGGGCGTGACCTCAGCCAGGTGAGCTCTGTTGCTGAGGAAGATTCTGGAGGAGCTGACAGCTAGACATGCGTGTGGTAAGCACCAGTCCTTTTCTGAAGGGGATCTGGGTGATGAGTCTGTCTACCATGCATATACTGCACAGTGAATAATCTTTAAGGAGAAAGAGGCAGAAGACAGTCAAATTTCTGAGGCAAACATTATCGCTCGAGGAGAAAAATGCTACTAAATGGTTCTGTATGATTTAACATTTGCGATGCTAGTGCAAAGCTTATTTTCTGTGACATACAAGTTTCTTGAGGCCAAGGACTATATCTCTGCACTTGCGTTTTATTCAACACTATATTAAGAAATCATTAAACACATATCTAGTAATTGGCTGGCTTTTCTGATTCTCAATTTTTTTCAGAAAAAAATATGGCCATATGCCTCAGATGGTCCATCTACAGAATTTACTGTAGATGGAAAGCTTACCCTTAAGGTACGGGTGTAATATTTATAAATACAAATATAATATAACTATATGTGCATGTACATATAAGTATTCACCTACACACATGTACATCTCACTCAAAAATTTTGAACTGCAATTTACAAAGGATGCACGATCGTTGATTTTATGTGTCAACTTGACTAGACCATGAGGTGCGTAGATATTTTGTCAAATATTACTCTGGGTGTGTCTGTGAGGGTGTTTTCGGGGGAGATAAATATTTGAATAACTAGACTGAATAAAGCAAACTGCCCTCCGTAATGTGGGTAACCCTCATCCAATCAGTGGAGGGCCTGACTGGATGAATACAACAAAAAAGGCTGACCCTCCCACAAATGAAAGCAAATGCTTCCTGCCTGACTGCACAAGCCGGGGCATTGGTCTTTTCTTACCTTCAGACTTGAATTGAAATATTGGCCGTTCATGGTGGTCTCCAGCCTCTGCCAACTTTTGGATTTTAGAGTAGAATTACACCATCATCTCTCCTGTGTCTCCTGCGTCTTGATTGCCGTCTTGGGAGCTCTCAGCCTCCATAATCTGTGAGCCAAATCCTTGTAAGTGGTTTTTTTTTTTTTTTTGAGAGCATATATCAATAATTTTCACAATCACAATACATAAATTCACCACCTGCACTTCTTTCTTTATTTCTTACAGGTAATAAGCTTGGATTTTCTTGGAAACATGTCAATATACAGGAACTTTCAGATCGAAAAACATATAAATAATGTAATTAACTATATAGAATTTTTTCTTAGAGTTATGAATTCCTGAGTGTGATCAAATGTCTCTCTAAATCATTCACACTTTTTACAGAGTTCCTTCATTGCACAGAATGAGACAGGAATAATAAAGGGTAGCACTGATCAAGTATTTTCACTGATAAAAATCTTTTAGAGAAGCTAGGCTGCTCCAAGCACTGTTCTTTCATGAATTCCCTATCTCCATTCTAGCCATTATATCTTTAATTCGAGCCTGAAACAAACCTTTCATAACTTATTATCATACCTTCCTAATTTGCTTTCTTCTTGTCCATCTTACTGCTTTTCTGTCCATTTTCACACTACTAGCTATCATCTTTCTAAAAAGCAAAGCTCAATGTTATTTTTTAGCTTACAATAGCTTACCATTGCTACAGCACTCACTCACAAATTTTGAGGAATAACTTCTTCCACTAAAGGAAAAGTATCTTTAGCACACACCCTGCTCAAAGGAACGCACATGGGTGCACATGCAAACACACGGAGGCATGTGCACGTATGTAATGTCTTACACACACTCTAAAAATAAAATCAGAAAAAGCTTGGAAGAGAAAAATAAATGTAATCAAGAGTTCTGGTATGTCTTGCATGTTATTTCTCATACATTTTACTTTGGTTTTGAAACAAACATACAAAATTGCCCTGATAATTTGTAATTACAAGCCAAGATTCATGCAGATGTCTGGCCACATTCTTAACCACTTGGGTAATTTAAAAATTATTTTAAAGGAGTCTCAGACTGCGAGCACAGCCCAGGTTACAGAAAGAGGCAAATGTATTTCATTCTGGAAAACCTCCCTTTATCCCAGTCTTCAAAGAATTCTCATAGATAATGTTTCTAGGAAAATGAGCAGCTCACAGTCAAAAACCACAAAACAGTTAAGGAAATAAGACATCATAAGAGAGCAGAAGAAATAACAGAGACAGCTGACATAGATCTGTAGAGTTTTGCATATTAGAATATTAGACACAGTTTGCAAGTTATCTGGTATCGGAGATGTTAAAGAAATAATCTAAGACCTTTAAAGTGTGAAAATGGAAAAATTACATTACCAAATAACAAATAGAAGCTCTGTAAATGACAACTATAATATTTGAAATAAAAAACTCAATAAATAGGTTTGATTGCAGATTGGACACAGTTGAAGGGAAAATTAATGAACTGGAATGAATTATAAATAAATTATCTAAAATAACAGCAACTCTACACTTAGGTGTAGATACCTAGACATCTTTGGCACTTAAAATAGCTAATAAGGGCCAGGCATGGTGGCTCACTCCTGTAATTCTAGCACTCTGGGAGTCCGAGGTGGGAGGATCGTTTGAGCTCAGAAGTTTGAGACCAGCCTGAGCAAGAGTGAGACCCCGTCTCTACTAAAAATAGAAAGAAATTAGCTGGATAACTAAAAATAGATAGAAAAAAGTTAGCTGGGTGTGGGGGCACATGCCTGTAGTCCCAGCTAGTCAGGAGGCTGAGGCAGAAGAATTGCTTGAGCCCAGGAGTTTGAGGTTGCTGTGAGATAGGCTAACACCACTGCACTCTAGCCTGGGCAACAAAGTAAGACTCTGTCTCAAAAAAAAAAAAAAAAAAAAGTGCTAGGTGAAAAATCCCTTTGACTGTGTGCTTTCAACTTTGGCCGGATCTTTATTGGTTTGACTTCTCACTTGCAGAATCCTGACGCTGGGAACTGTTCCAAACGTTTCTCACCTTCTCAGATCCTACAATCCAGTCCATCTCTTTTATCCTAAGCAGCTGATCTCAGCTTCCACTTTTTTTTATAAGGTATAATTTCAATTTTATTTTTTTCCCAGTGGATAGTTTTTCTTCAGTCCATGAGACTGAAAGCTCCTTATGGGGGCTTTTGGCAGATGTCATGGGGCAGCACCCACAGTCTAAATTGAGGGTGGCTGGGGGTGTTTGGTCCTTCTGGGCTTCACGAGAAGCACTCCTGACTACCTTGTTGTGAATGGCACAACTCACGCAGTAATGTAGCTTCCCATACAGTTTGAGAAGCTCGGATGTCAAATACATCCCCTTCTGAAATGTCCCTGATGGCTGTGGCCTCTACTACTTTTTGATATTCATAGGATCTATAGTGATCCCCCTGCTTCAATTTTAGTAATGATAATGTGTGTTTTCTCTATTTCATTTTTTTGTTAGTATGTCTAGAATTTTATCAATTTTGTCAGTCGTTTTCAAATTGCCAGCTTTTGGTTTTATTGATTTTTCTGTATTTCTTTATTTTGTTTTTCTGTTTCCTTTTTTTAAATTTCTTTCCTTTTATTTTTTGTGTTAAATTATTCTTATTTTTCTAGTTTCTTAAGATGAAAGATAGAAGTAAGAGAAAGAGAAAGAAATGATCAAGAACAGGTGGGACAATTGGAAAACAAATGCCAACATGTTAGTCTTAAGCCAAACGTATCATTATTACTTAAAATGTAATTTAACCAAATATCCAGTTAAAAGGCAGAGACTTTCAGTCTGAATTTAAAAAATCAGAACCCAATTATATGCTCTTTAAAATAGATTCCCCTTAAATGTAAACACTCAAACTGAATGAAAGAAAAGAGTGAAAAATGTATAGTAGGTAAACACTACACACAGAAATTTAATTTATTAAATTAAAACATTTAATTTAATAAATTAGTCTCAAAGTAGACTATACCTAAGTATTCCTTGTCTACTTTGGTACCAAAGTAGACAAGGAATATACCTAAATATATATAATAAAAGGGCATTTCATAATGACAAAAGGGTAAATTTGTCAATAACGTAAAAATTTTAAATTTGTACAGTACAGTAATAATATTAATAATAGAACTTCATCATATGTAACATGATGTTCATTTTGATGTTCATTGGTGAGCATTGACAAAGTAAAAACAAATCCACAATCATGCTTAAGGGTTTTTAATATGTTTCTCTCAGAAATTGATAAACAAGTAGACAAAAACTCAACACAAATGTAAAATAGGCAAATGATACTAGCAACCAAATCGACCTGACATATTTAAAGAGTTCTACAGACATGAACTACAGAAGAATCATCCTTTCAGGTGCATGTGACATACTCACAAGGGAAGTGATAGCCTAGGCAAAAAAAAAAAAAAAAACAAATACATATCTTAGTATATTCAAAATATTTAAATCACATAGAGTCCAAAAAAAAATATTAAATTGGAAATCAAGAATAGTATGGTATCTAAAAAATTTCCCACAGGCCAAAGAAGAAGTCACAAAGAAAGATTTTAAAATGTATATTTTAATGTAGGTGACAATAATAAAGCAACATATCAAAGTAAATCTGTACTTATGAGAAATTTACAGTTATGAATGTTAATATTTAGAAAGTAAAATGGTTTAAATAAATCATCTAAGTATGGCTGAAGAAGCTTTTAAAAAGAGTCCTATTAAAATATAGGAAAATAGAAGAGATGAAAATATAAAATTAAGAGCAGTAATCACTTAAAAATTCGGACACACAATGAAATAAATCAACCAAGTTAAAAGTCTGGCTTATGTTTTGTTGAAATCAACAACATACCAACTTTTATCATTTGTTATGATATTTAGGAATTGATGTTATTTGCCCTGTAGCATTTCTTTCTCACCCACTAATGTTCTCTTTAACATCCTCTCTGGATTTCCAAAATATAAATGGCAACAGATCAATGAAAATGGTGTTGTTTGGATAGCAACACTCCTTTAGGCATAATCAGCACTCATTACTTATTCACATAAAATGACAGGCTCCTGGAAGAAAGGAGACCTACCACAATGCAGTCATGAAGCCAGAGCTATCTGAGAGATATGAAAAGGGATAGAGGGTGTGAAATCGGTAGAGAAGAAACAAAACACACATTGAAATCAGATAATGAGTTAGTTACCATGCCCCAACAGGCTTCCTAGGGCCCTTCTTAACTCTTCAGACTTAACTCCAACCGTGACTGCTCTTGGTCCTATGCAGGGGGTGTCCCAATGAAGGGAGGAAAGCCCCCTGAACTCTCCAAGTGGGTTCTTGGCTTCATGTAGGAAGGAATTCAAGAGCAAGCCAACCAGCTGCAGGCAGGTTTTATTGAAACAGAGGCAGACAACAGATCCTAACCGATAGACAGAATAGGGCTCCTTTCCCGAGCAGGAGGGGGACCTCTAATGGGGCAATGTAACATATTTAAATGTTCAAAAACCCTGTGAGTGACCAGCATTGTCTTGTGGGCAGGCTATAAAAATTAATCATAAGCTGCTATCACAGAAAGGTAAGCACAGTTTGTAAGGCATCTGGCTTAGTAATTCATCCATCCTTGGGTGGTCCTGGGTGATGACTTGCTGGCATCTTCCTTGTTCAGGGTGGTTAGGGTCTGCTATGGGCCAAAATGTCTGCACATGGGCTCTCTCGACCTTCCTTTTCTGCTATATTCCTACATTATGTCCACTGAACTACCCCAACATGGACCTACTTTCAGTTTCTCAAATGAGCCAGGAGTCACATGCTATTCTTCATATGTGGAATTCACTCCTTGCCACTGTTTACATGAGGTCTTGTTCTTATCTTCTTAAGCTCAACTTAAATGACATTTCTCCAATATATTTTATCTGACTACCCAATCTAAAGTAATGCCCATCAATATTATCTTTCATATTAACTTTCTCTTTTCATTTATAGAATTTATCACATTTTGGAGGCCATATATTTATTTATTTGTTTAACATGAGCTTTTTTAACTGAACAAATGAAATCACCAGTATCATTGTCTATTTGGCTGTATCTATCACCCATATTTGGTAATATAATGTTGATAACCTGATACCATGCATGTTTTTATTGTGTGTGCTTGCATCAGTGTCCTTCTTAGAAAAATGTACAGAAATTGCTATCAATTTATGCTACTCATAATTTTAGAGAATAATTAAAATCAATTAAAAGACAAAAATAGAGGAGGAAGATGTTTAAAATCAGCTTTCCATTTTCCTGCACTTGGCTCTTGAGAAGATAGTCCCTCAATCTCATAGCCTCAGATGACATAATGCTACATGTCTCTGATGGAGTTTTCAAACGATTTTGTGTATTAGCCCTATGTAAAACAAATGACATAACAGTGCAAGAAATTGCATGAGGGCACAGCTCCAATCAAGATAATCCCCATGAAGCATCATCTCCTGCTGATGCTCTTTGTGGCTCTTTGCCTTCACGTCCACTCCAAACAGAGACAATGCTTTGGTCAGCCAGATACTATGAGGAAGGAGCAAGAAGCATGAACTGAAATCCATGGGTTTGCTTGGAGACTTGGATGTACTGTCATGTTTGTTTCTCTGTGTCAAGGTTCTCACATGGGAAAGGAAAGTGCACTAAAGTGCCTCTCCAGAATGCTGTGGTCATGAGATCATCCAGCTCCCTAGGACTCAAAGTCATCAACACATCCCAGTTTCCTGGACAATTTACTCAGTGCGTAATATGCATAGAAATGATGTTTTCTTTCAGACCCACTAGTCAAAACATTGGATTTGGACCTTTGGTGCAGACTTCTGGAGCATATAATGAGTTTACTTCTAACTATTGAGGACTTGGTCCAGCTCTCTTCTTGAAAAAGTTCTAAAAGTGTCTCCATCTTCTAGGTTGTAATCATGTTAATCCCCTCTCCAAAGTGAGTCGTTTTCCCCAACGGCTCCCGATGAAGCCATGATATACTTGGGGAATAGTGAGTCATTATATTTGGCTCATTTCCCTTAGCTTTCTGTTCTAAGGTAGAACCATTCCAGAAAAAGCATTAAAACACATAGTTTTTGAACCAAGTCAGGTTCTGCCCAGTCTTTTTGTCTCTAAAAGAGATATTTCTCTCACTATAAGATTGTTGTAATGATCAAATGCATCTTCAATTTTAAGGACAGCCATTATCATTCTTAACAATTTATCTTGCATTTCTTGAGCTATTACAAGATCCTAAACCCTGTTTATATACCATCCAATTTAAGTCCCCCAACAACCCTATGGAATAGATGCTATTATCATCATCCCAATTTTTAGATGAAGGAATTTGGCACGTAGTTATTATGGAACAAGCCAGAATAAGTGCACAGGGACTCTGATACAAGAGCCAAGGGTCTAGGTTATCGTTGGCATATCCAGTCCAGAACAATTAGCCGTCAGGGAAATCCAGCTCGGTTTAGAGAAGACAGCAGGCCTGAATGGACAGACAAGGCCAAGCTGATAAAGGAAGAGGGGGATGCGTGCCTACAAAGGGTAGTAGTTAAGCCATCACATAGGAAGAATGCCACCAGAGTTCTTGATTAATATAACCAGAGGCAGACATGACTTACCATGAATCAGTTGCTTGACTGGGACAATAGAATACAGGTGCCAGGCCATAGTTGAGAAAATAGGCCTCACTTTGGCAGAAAAGCATAAAATCTGGAAATTTAATATAAACCAAGCTTAAGGGAAATGGGCAAAGAACAGAATTTGGAGAGGGAAAGGAACAGGATCCAGGCTCTGTCAGAGGGAGGCCAAGAGCAGATTCCACCATGACCAGGGGAATTGGACTTGTGCTTCAGTGTAAGTGCCTGTCTTCATGTACGCCGCGGGTTACAGAGGTCCTGCCCTTTAAGGCTAATGATTACTATTATGGTCAAAATCTTAGGTTCTAGGAAGATGTCTTCCAGGTTTGAAAAATAGTAACACTAGACTCTGGCCTGCATTTAACAGTCATAATTATTTGTAAATGGTGGAGAAAAAATATCTTTACAACTGTGTTAGTGCGCTAGGGCTGCCATAACAAAGTACTACAGACTGGATGGCTTAAACGATGCAAATTTATTTTCTCACAATTCTAGAGACTGAAAGTCCGAAATGAAGGTGTTGGCACAGCTGGTTTCTTCTGAGGCCTTTAAATAGCTATTTTCTCCCAATGTCTTCACATGATCTTAACTCTGTACTAGTCTGTGTCTTAATCTCCTCTTCTTATAAGGACACCAGTCATCTTGAGTTAGAGCCCACCCTAAGGACCTTAATTTAAGTTCATTACCTCTTTAAGGGCCCTCCCTCCAAATACAGCCACGTTCTGAGGTCCTGGGGTTAGGATATAAACATATGAATTCTAGCAGGACACAAATCAGCCCATAACAACATCTGGTGCTAGTTTGCTGGTGAGTGGCTAAGAGAGATATCTCTTGTATTGTTGTTTCCCCAACCCCAGACACTCTTAAAGGATTAGGCTATATAAACAGCATTAATCATGTAATCATCTCTCCTGTGGGTAAGAATTTCTAATCCCAAATTATTTAGCACCATAACATCCTCTATCAACACAGTTCCCTGTGAGATTTTAAATATCACCCAGAACAGAGGATGGCATATTTCTGGAATTATTCACATTAAACAGAACATTTTTAGAACTACTGTAAAGCCACCTTTATGGGACACAAAGATAGATACAGCTGGGCATGCATGTTTTAGCAAATACAAGATTTCATTCTCCATCCTCCCACCCTTAGATGTGTCTGTCCTGAGGGCAGGGAAGTGGAACAGAAAGGAGCAAGGGCAAGGAAAATTGTTGGAATGAGAATTTATTTGTGTTGTTACCCCTGGGAGTCTCTGTACTTCTTCTGTTAGGTAAATGGGTGTAATAACATCACTTTGAAGCCTGCGTGTTAAAACTTGACTCTTTTTCATTAATGAACAAGTAATATCCACCTTTCATAAAAGATTTCCTAAGAAGAGAGAATAAACTCCCAGTGTTTGAGCTGGGGGATGGGACATAAGGTGTTTCAAAGCAAGTTTTGAGAAACGTATTACATTTTGGTTTTTATCAATTCTAAGTATAACTTACTAGTCATTCTCTTCAGCTTATGTTTAAACCCATGTGTATCTCAATGGAAATCCAATCCATATGTTCCTGATTCATTTACACTTAGCTCATCAAAATATTGTTTTGCAAGAGCTATTTGAAGTCCAAAAAAGCTTTGAAAAGCTTTTTTTCTTAGAAACAGGAAATCGGTTTTTGCCAAGTGTAAACAAACACATTCCCTTACTCCCTGTGCTCATATTTTAATTGGAAATTTAGAAGACAGAAGGTTAGAGAGCTCTCTAAACCTGTCCAAAAACAAATGCATCTCTATACAGCATGGTACTGAAGTACATTCCTGTTTTCCTTATCTTCATTTTTGAGCGCCTTTTCTGTGTTGTAAATTTTCCTACAACTGGTCTAAATGTTTAAATTAAGATTTTCTATTTTACCTAATTTTCATTGAATTCTTTTTATCTCAATATTCTTAAAATAAATTATTTTTGCAAGAAGAATATATTGTGCTTAAGCATTTACTGACAGAGTTTCAAATAAATTGGTACCCATTTAGATTTTCTCATAAACCTGTGAATCAGGTCCAAAACCTAACCCTGCTTTATGTATTTGGTTTAGATAAGTGACCACCTTTGTAATTAAGTTAGTCATATCTTTGCTCATGTTCTCTCCAGACTCAGTCAAAACATGGAGAAGGTCTCCAACTTATCATAGAGTAAGACATCACCCTGGTGGATAATGGGACCCAGGACATCAAACTCAAATAAAAGAATTCCAAATTGTGCATGTATTACTTGTCATTGTTTGACATTTAGAAACACCATCTCTGAACTTCTTAATTTGGAAGGAGACCACTATATGTCTATCCTCATGAGTGTTTAAGGTGAGCTAGAAATAGATCCAGGGCCTGATAAAATAGGATGGTGACCCAAACCGGGTGCTGATCAAGTAGATGAACAACTCATAGCAGCCTGCAGCAAGAGTGCCTGAGGCCACATGCAGATTCTGACCCTGAAAAATATTCAGAGTTAAGACCAAAGCATGAGTGAAGAACCTGAATCAAAAGAGGAAACTAAATGTAAGCAACCACATAACAGCAGGAGTGGAATATGAAAAGATGGAAATGGAGGATGTAATGAAGCAACAGAATTTAAGACTTTTTTGCCTTGAAACGTCCAGAATGGCAAAAGAACACCATATCCTTACTGGTGGAGGCCACGTGGTATGTGGACTACCCTGGTTCAAAGCCCAGGAAGGCAGTCTAAGTAGATTGGATGCTTACAGCAGCATCCTAAGTGAGCCTAATCCCTCCATTCCTACCAGCCTCATGAGAACCTCCTATGCTGGATGGAGCAGGAAGGACAGGGAGGGAAGGTTGTGTGATACTGAAGTGCACCCCTACATCCAGGCCATGGCCCAAATCAAAACTCAGTAACCAGCTATTTTAAGGATTCCTTGGACATTAAAACGGAAACATACCAACAAAACAGAAACCCCATGGCATCCATAAAATCCAAATTCTACATTTTATTAATCTGACACCTGTAATATTTGATAAAAATAGCTGATGAATTAGGTTGTACCTATTTCCTGTTGAGATTCCTATAAAGTCATATACCTGGAGAAAACAACGTCAAATTGTGAGTGGTGATAGCATTGTTTTTAGTGAATATATCAAACAAATGAAGCTGTATTTAATCTCCATTGCCAAAGTCCAGGGAAAATGATGGTTTGTGGAATGGTAGCACATAATGCAGGCATAGCCCTATGATTGGGTTCAGGGTATGCCCAGATGTTCAGACCAAGCCAGACCGTTTACTAACTCCAAGAGTTGGAAGGACCTTCGAAGTCATGAAATTCATCTTACTCCAATCCTAGACTCTGCTTCAATGCTCTCACTGAAACTGTAAACCATTCATGTTTTTCCTGATGTAGGCCACTTGGTTTTAGAGAACCACATTCTTAGAAAGTTATTCCTTGTTTTGACCATATTATATCTCCCTATAAATATCTTTCTTTGATTCTAGCTCTGTCCTTTGGGTCCAACCAGAATAAGTCTCCAAAAAGAGAATATTAGTTTAGTTTTTTGCATTTTTTTTCCATTTTGCTTATGTTCAGCTTTTCAGACATTTGTAAATGCTGTCATAAGCCTCTTTAATCTAGCCCCAGTTTCTTCAATATTTCCTCATGTTTCCTAATTTTGTCTAACGTCCCTCTCATCTGGCTACTCTCCTCTGGCTAGACATAATCCATTTGCTCATGGAGGCTGCCTGACTTGTCCTGGTACTCCCAACATTTCTGCAGCTTCCAACAACTCCTCCCACATCAGGGATGGTTTTGGACTGTGCCAGAATTTCTTCTGATCTCATAACCCAAGTTCTTGGTAACAGAATTCCAGGTCTGATCCAATGTCAACTGATTTCTAAGAAGCAATACGTCAGGTTTTCACCACCACTGTGTGCTTGCCCGTCTGCGCCACATGCCCAGTTTTAAAGTTCTGTGACTCACGATTCACATTTGGCAATGTCAGAGAAAGACCCCATCAAAATAACTTGTGAGGTACTTTTGTGACTCACACTACTGCTTAGAGTAACGTCATCTTGTTAGCACAGACAAAGTTTAATTTTAAATCCATTAGGTAGTAGCCTTACGTTGAACCCAGGCTAAGATGAAAAGTGATGTAATAGCTGTACCCTTAAATTAGAGTATGTCCAGATGTGTTCATCCTCTGATCAATGTGTTTCGAACAAGCTATGAATATGTCAGAATATTTTCTCATTATCACCTTGTCAACTAATCATGTCTAACTCTTATTTTCTTAGTTATGCAAAAATGGCAGATTGAAGTTCTATGCAATACATACACAAGGCAGGGCTCTATGAGCCTCTCTCAAATTCTAGTAATTGTCATCTGTGAAAGCTCACAGATAATTTGTCAATTGGTGGTAATGCTTGTTTATTTTTTCTTCTTTTATTCTCAGACTGAGCTCAGAGGATATTTTCCATGGAGATCTGGTAATATGCCAAATTTAGAAAATATTGTTCAGCATTTTTGGTTACTGTTGAAGGAAGGAAATTTATAATGCCTTAATTTTACCCTTCAACAATATAATAAAAAATTTTCCACTACTCCTTCTGTATCTCCTCTCTTCACTCCCTGCATATATTTATTTTGTCAAGTTATTGACTATCCTTGCATGCAAGTCATTAGGTTTGTCATAAGAATTTTTCCTTGGAAAGTGTCATGTTTCTTATAACAATGACTATATCATCATTTACTCCAAGGACTATTGGCTCCAGTGGCAGAGTGACCTTAAGAGTAACTTAGGGTTGGTCTCACTGCAAATTCTGTTTTCTGTAAAATTTATAATTTATGATTGAAGGCTTCCATGAAACACACTTCTATTTTAAAATCAAGTATCTTTTCTTAAAAGAATTCTTGAAACAGATTAATGGTGACTTCATAACACCCATGATTGGGGCCAAAATAAAGACAAATGTCTTACTTGAACAAAACTTGCATTGATCTTAAAAAATTATAGAGAAGACCAAGACTCGATCTGGAAAGGATTTAAGAAGACTTGATTTACATTTAAGAAAAATGACTGTTATTGGTGATTTTTATATCTACCCTTTTTCTCTCTCTCTTTCTCTCCTCCTCTAATTTTTTTTTCTTTTTTGCACTTGGTTTTCTCCACCCCTCCTCAAGAAGCCAACAAAACCATAAAGATATAGGGAAAAATATTAAAGTATACCACAGATGTTAAAAATGAAACTGTGTTTTGCATTTTAGACAAGATTCTATTCAAGTCCTTTGAAAACACGCATTTTAAGGCTGGCCCTTCTCCAAAAAGTGAGGAAAGATTAAAGTTATATATATACTGAGTGTAAAATATGGAGCTAAGGAAAGGATAACACTTGACTGTAATCAGATATTGAGTTTTGACATCTGACCTTAAATTTCCTGCTTAAAACCAAAAACCTCTGTGCTCTTTACAGAGCAAAAACGTAGGGGGTTTCCTTTATTTAAATTAAAACCTGTGTTCTGTTAAATGTCTCTTGGGTTTTCAACTTCTCTAGGGGGAATACAGGTTTGAAATTCTTTTTGTTTGTTTCCAAAAAGATATTATTTTTGGTATTGGATTTTATATAAACCTTCAATAGGTGACAGAGTCATTAGATCTCAAAATTTTATTGATTCCAAAAAAAATTGCTCTGATTCCACCAAGCCTTACGCTAAGAGGACATCATTCAGATCTGTCAATGCACAAGGGGCAAGTGGGAAGGAACTGATTTTTTTAAAGGGCTTGAAAAGGAAAGAAAATCCA
This sequence comes from Lepilemur ruficaudatus, assembly GCA_963574885.1. Taxonomy (NCBI): domain Eukaryota; kingdom Metazoa; phylum Chordata; class Mammalia; order Primates; family Lepilemuridae; genus Lepilemur; species Lepilemur ruficaudatus. Next base: position 80,872 of record CAUYRT010043789.1, read on the forward strand.
AGAGAGTGGGGGTTCGTTTAAAGACAACAGATTGAACATACAAAGTTAGCTAAAATTCCTCTCCAAACCTCCTAATATGATATTAAAGCTACAGTAACAAGAAAAGACATAAACCTACCAATACAAAAAGAGGGGAGAGGCCATAATAGAATGAATTGTTTGGTTGCTGGAAAGCAAAGGCCTGTGAAATAAAAGGCCAGGGCAAAGGAACCCTAAATCAGCAGGAGAGAAAGGCTCTGGCATCTGCAAAGGATTGGATGACTCTGGGAACAGGGAGGAACCTGTGGTTAAAAAATGATTGGGCCAGATCCTATAAAGAGGGGGGACAGCCCATCTCTCCATCTTCCCCAACTCGGAGTGGTAATACACACACTTTTCACTTATTGACAGACAGTTCTGGAAAAGATACTCAGCTTTCAAAGAGTCATGCGATTTGATTAGGCCCACCTGGATAATCTGAGATAATCTACCCAACTCCAGTTCTTTAACCTTAACCCTATCTGCACACTACCATTTGCCATAAAAGGTAACACAGTCTCAGGTTCTGAGGACGAGGACATGAATTATTTTTAGAAGTTTGTTGCAGTAGTTCAGAAAAGGAATCACATTTGCCTAAAATAAGCAGTCAGTAAGGAGAAGGGGCCAATGGACTGACTTTAGACATATTTTGAAAGTAGCGCAGACATCGACGAGTGAGTGATTGGGCATGGAGAGCGTGGGAGCTGAAACATGTGAATGTGATGCACGGATTTCTGTGTTGGGCCCCCAGTGGTGGAGCTATTCCTTAAGCATCAGAATCACAGGAAAAAAGAACAACTTTCAGAAAAGATGGCTATGGGGTACAAACTGAGTGAGGAGCCAGAGGGACTTTCAGGTGGAAGCTTCAAGCAGAGACCTCTGTTGGGTTTATAGATCTGGGTATCATTAGCCACTGCGTATGAAGCCATGACATTAAGTAAGAACCCCAATAGACAACGTGTGCAGAAAGAATGGAAGGGTTTAGAGCAGAACTGGGAGATACACACTATTTATATTTACCTGATACAAAAGAAAGGAGACTCAGAAACTGAAGAGGGGATGAAAGTTGAATGAAAACCAGAAAGCCAAGAGCAAAGAAGTCAGTGGACCCTGAGTAACGTTCATTCTCGTGGGCTGGATTATAGCACTGAACATGCCTTTTATCTAAGAAAGAGAACATGAAATTTGATTAAATTTATACACAAATGTAAGTGATTGCCATGGATTGTCCCATAGGTGAGAAATAAGCACATATTTATTGGTCTTAGAGGTCTTGAATTTTTAAAACTCGTTTGTTTAAATCTTACATAGGATGGGCCTCCTCTCTTCTTCCTCCTCATTTTCCAAATAATGTTATAAAAAGTTGTTTTCTGCTATACTCGTCTCCCATATTTAAAATGAACCATAGCCAATTTCATTCAAATTCTCCAAAATTTATACTCAATATGTTGTTTCCAAAATGTATGTTAACCCTTATATAACGGTTTTATTTAATCTTTCTTTTACAGATTCTTCATCTTTTCTTTCCACTTCTTCAGTAGAAACCAGAGTCTTAAGTTGCCCAGTTAGGAGCCTCTGACCTACTATTCTGATTAAGTTTCTACTCAATATTCATGGCCAACATCTGGCTTCTAAAAGAAAGGTTTTCAGTCTTTTCAATCCCATGCTGATAGGGTGAGATGGCATCGTGACCCAGACACAAAAATTGGTTTGTGCTAATGACATGAAAATATGTACAAATTGTATGGAGAATTTGTCTCTAAGAATGAAAATCTGTCACCTGGGAGATATAGTGTAAAATTTCTATCTGCGGGCTTGTATGCATTTCCCCCTGTCTCTTTCAAATGAGCCAAATCTAAATGTCTGTCCTCAAAGTCCATGCCAAATCACATCAGGATGTACCTACTTATTGCTCTTAATTTTTAAAACCATCTGGATCACCATTCCAGATATTAAACGCTTATTGGAGGCAAACACTGTGCTGAGAACCATGTCGACTGCTTCGTTAAAGTAGGTCTATGGCTTTGCCTAAGGCTCCTGATACCTGTTGTGGGCTAGGCATGATGCAAAATTTCTTTTCAAGTAACTTACATACACGACCTAATAAGAACACAGACATTAACAAGGTATTGCAATCAAAAGCCAGCTAGTAACTAATCACATGATGCCGTGTAACCTGATGAAATCTGCACTAAAAGAATATAATAAAATCATTAAGGAGCCTATGTTGAAACAATTCAAACAATTATTTATTTCCCACATTTCAGCAATAGTATTTCTTAAGGTACCTTAAGGCACAAGCTTAGCTCTAGTAGTAACTTGATGTATGATTTCTTATTTTAGTAATTAAATTACTTTAACTGGAAGACATAAAGTGTGTTAGATTTTGCCAAAAGACTGATCCTATCCAAAAAATTACTTTACTTTTTTGAAAAATAAAAAAAGAAAATGGCATAGTTGACACTCTCTTTTCTGTAAAAATGTTACATTGATTTCCTAGAAAAACAACAATCCTCATATTTAGAAGTTAGAAATGGGATAAATACTGAAATGCCTTAGATGCAGTAGCAACCACTGGCATCTCTCTAACTGACTTGTTAGAGGCCAAAAGGGTCATGCACTTATTTACAGGTTCCTGTTAAATGCATTCTTGAATTTGTGATTGCATGGATTATTATGACTATTTTCTCAGTCACTTATCGCCAAGTGCTTGGTATCTTGCTAAGCTACCAACATGGCTCAAAGCCATAAACTCTTGCTACCTTTGACCCTAAGCTTCTCATTCACAATCTGAAAGTTACCCCCAAATAAATGAATATCTGAACATTATAACTCAGAGCCTCTTCTACAATGAGATTGCCAACCTCTGTGTGAGGAACTACCTTAATGTACTTAAAATCAGAAGAATTATTGCTTGAGGAGGGAGGTAGATATGGAGTTAGTAGTTGTAGGTACCCTAAAACCACAACCTTGAATATTTTTGTGGTATAATTTCTGTCCCTGCCTCTTATAATTTTCTGTGTATTTATCTGCCACCTCCTCTATAGTTTTAGTTCTTTAAAGGACCAAGGTACTTTATATACCCTGAGTATCTTATACTCGACAGCATTCTTTGAAGAGGTAGGTATAGTGGGAGTTGAATAAATATATGTTTGTTGATTGAATAATTGAACTAATAGATACATGAATGAAAAAAGCAACATTGTCAATGATGACAAGATTTAGTTTTTGGAAAAAAAATGATGAGATAAATTATAGCAACTTAAGAACATGAACTTTATTTTAGGCATGCTGATTATCATTTTTGTTTATACAACACTAATATTTACAGCAAATTCTCCCTTCAGGTATTATTGGATATTCCCAACCATCTGGTAAAGTGGTTTGGACAGATAATATTTTCCCCATTTTATACATAAGAAACCTGACGTCCAATAAAATAGTGGCATGTCTAAGGTCAAAGGACTAGGTAGCTAAGTCTCCACTGTTAGTTATCTAAATATGAATCCGTGCATTCATATTTGAGGTAATGATGAGTAAGAGTAATGATAAAAAGAATCCAGTAACCTAAACTGAAAAAAAAAAGTAAAATCTCTAGCCAATAAAATATATAAAGAGCAGGGATTGGGTCTCATGCTTAGGAGACTCCCTCAGTTGAGGAAGGTGGTACAATAAAAGGAGAAAGACAAAAAGAAGGAATGAGAAGAGGAATGTAAAGGAAAGAAAAAGTAAAAGAGAAATGGAAAAGCCATACAGTGCCAGAGAATTTTTTCTTTTTTTAGAGATTAGGTCTTGCTCTGTTGCCTGGGCTGGAGCGCAGTGCCAAGATTATTGCTCACTGCAACCTCGAACTCCCAGTCTCAATCTATCCTCCTGCCTCAGCCTCCCACATAGCTGTGACTGCAGGTGCAGGCCACCATGCCCAGCTAATTTTTTTTTAATTTGTTGTAGAGGTGAGGGTCTTGTTATGTTGCTCAGCCTGGTCTCAAGCAATCTTCCCACCTTAGCCTCCCAAAATGTTGGGATTATAGGCATGAGCCACCATGCTTAACTGATACTGAATTTTTTAAAAAAGATTCCAGAGTGTGCATAACTATCAAATTATGAAGCTTGAACATAGTGGTGGTGAAAGTTAGGAAGAAGATGTAATGTGTACAGACTTCTCCTTTAAGTTGGGGCTTTATAGTCTAACAGGTGTCTTAGTCTGTTTAGTGTTGCTGTAAGGAAATACCTGATGCTGGATAATTTATAAAGAAAAAAGGTTTATTTGTCTCGTTCTGCAGGCTGTACAAGAAGCTGTGGCACCAGTACACGCATGTGGTGAGGGCCTCAAGCTGCTTTCACTCATGTGGAAAGGGAAGGGGAGCTGGCTGTGTGCAGACATCACATGAGAAGAGAGGAGGAAAGAGAGAGAGGGGGAAGGTGCCCGGCTCTTTTTAACAACCAGCTCTTGGGGGGAACTCTCAAGGAAACCAATAGAGGGAAAACTCTCTCACTACTGTGAGGGGTTGGAGAACGGCACCAAGCCATGTGTGAGGGATCCAACCTCATGACCCAAACACGTCCCATTAGGCCCCACCTCCAACATTGGGGATCCAATTTCGACATGAAGTTTGGAAAGTCAAGCATCCAAACTATAACAGCAGTTTGGGAGACGATCTGGTTGAGTTTGAAGCTTGGCCTTAGCACGTGCTAGCTCTATAACCCAGGAAAAGTTGCTAAATTTCTCTCTTCTTCAGTTTTCCTCTCTGAGAAATGAAGATGATCATAGTAACTGCCTCAAACAGTTCTTGTGAGTTTTGAAGGAGGCGTATGTGCAGGGAAATTGCAGTGATCACAGGTGCAGGGTAGGCACTGTACCACGTGTGAGCCTTGAGTAGGAATTTTTACAGTGAAAGACGTGTTATTTGATTGATTAAAAAATGCCATGGTGTTAATCAGTCAATAACAGTTTGATGGCGAGTACAAGTGGGGCCCATTCTTCGGGTCTTGTGTCACCTCACTTCGAATAATGGGTTCAAGCTTAATCCAGGATAATACAAGAGGTGCTAACTCACTGTCATTTCTTAAAATTGAGTAATATTCCATTATGAACATACACCAAATTTTAACAATCCACTCATGAATTGATGGGCACTTGGGTTGTTTCCATGACCTAGCAATAGTGAATTGTGCTGCCAATTTGGAGATTCCTCAAAGAGCTAAAATTAGAATTACCATTGGATCCAGCAATAGCATTATTAGGCATCTACCCAAAAGAGCACAAGACATTCTGTGATAAAGACATCTGCACTCGAATGTTTAAAAAAGCCTTAACTCTTTTCTCTACGATACAAGGATTGGTGTTGATTATTTTAACAAGGGATTATTTACACTTATTGGTGATAGATTA